>JANAVB010020598.1:2248145-2250645 GCA_029216955.1 Iris pallida | reverse complement strand
TATTAACAAAATTACAAAGACTAATAGGCCGGTACTCATTAAGAGACCGAGGGTGTTTGAGTTTGGGGATAGGGAGGAGATGAGTACTAGTGAAAGATCGGGGTAATGCAAACCCATCCATAAACAGGTTAACCGCCTCCAGTATATCAGAACTGATAATATGCCAGCAAGCAATGAAGAACGACCCCGTGAATCTATCTGGTCCAGATGTGTTGTTATGATCCATACATTTGACAGTGGCTAAGAGTTCATCCATCGATGTTTTAGCAATCAACCTCTCATTATCATCTTGAGTAATAAGATTTAGAATATGAGCAAAATAATTATCGTCAAGCACCAAGTGTGGAGGAGTAAATACCTTGCCATAGTAATCATTAGCCTCCTGCTGAATGTCCGAGAGAGAAGAAAGGGTACGCCCATCAGAGGATTCAAGATGATGAATATGCAACCTATTTCTTTTGGAAGAGACACACGAATGATAGAATTTCGTGTTCCTGTCGCCTGCTTCATCCCATTTCACCCTAGCTTTTTATTTCCAATATGCATCCTCGATCCGAAGCCGCTGCTTCAAATGAGCCCGAGTAAGAAGCCATTGGGGACGAAGAGAAGGGTCCTCCACACATGCAGCCTGAAGAACAGTCACAGCATCTTCAGCCTTCTTGACTTCCTGAAAAATGTCACCAAAAGTAGCTCTACTCCAGGCAGATAAAGCCTTCCTAGTCGCCGCAAGTCTAAGGCCAACCCGAACTAGACTATTACTATGATCCATCGACAACCAAGCCGAAAGCACAATAGAAAGAAAAGACTCATGATCCTTCCAAAAATGCAGGAAGCAAAAAGGACGAGGAGCATTAGGTCTTTCACTTTCAATAGCAAGTAAAATAGGAGCATGATCAGATTTCGATCTGTTCAAATGAGAAGAAGCCGACAAAGGAGCCCAATCAAGCCATTTCGAATCAAGCAAAACCCTGTCAAGTCGCGATCCTTGTTTAAGAGACCCATATTGTCTATCAACCCATGTGAAGCAACTACCTGTATACGGAACTTCTGATAATCCCGCAGCAATCTGGAACTCCAAAAAATCCTTCATGGAGATGACGCAAGGAGGCAAGCCTCCAAATTTTTCCTCCTTACTAGTAATGGCATTAAAATCGCCTGCAAGAAGCCACAGAAGCTGACAGGTAGATCGTACCCTAAGAAGGTGGTCCCGAAGATCGCGCCTACCTTCCTTGGTATTGCTACCATGGACTGCAGTTAAAATAGCAGAAGAAGGAATGATCGAGGAAGAAAGCGACAAAGTAAGGCTTTGATCAAAAGAGTCTAACACAGAGACGTCCATATCATGCCTAGCCATAATCCATATATTGCCACGTTGATTAGCAAAAGAACACTGAAACCCCAGTTTCAACTAATAAGAAAGAAGCTTCTCAACCATAACTTTAGGTTCTATAATAATCACAATAGAAACTTTATTAGTCCTGCAAAGTGACTTGAGTCTTTTAAGAGCCATAGAGTTAGCTATTCCTCTAATATTCCAACAGAGGATTTTAAACATTAGAGGTGGGGGGGCGGAGGAGCAGTTTGGGGTGTCTTAGCTGCTGATCGAAGGATGCGGAAGGAGGCGGGTGGAGGATCTTTCTTCTTTTTCTGTGTCCCAGGGTTGACTGGAGGTCGGCTTGAGCCATCTCCATTAGTAGCTGTAGGATGATCCGAAGGAATGGGAGGGAGGGTGTCTCCAAGCTCGTAAGTCGACGTATTAGCAGCGTCTCCCGAAGGAGGCAAAGATTCAGTCCCCGAAATAGTAACCGAAGAAGTAGCAGTAACCCCAGTAATCTCAGCAAAAATATCAACTAAACTGTCGTGGAGGAGTTCCTCCGCTTCAACTTGATCCGCCCATGTCCGAAGTTCTCCTTCCTCAAGCGGCTCTGCCAACGAAGAATCAGGGTTTCCCAGGAGATGAGGTGAGTGAGGTGAAAGTGGAGGTGATGACTGTAGTGAGGAGTTGATATGAGGAGAATTGGCTGCGCAGGGATATTCAGAGAATCGATAGGCGGGTCCTCATTGGTCGGCTCACCCTCTGTTGTGTTGGAAAGTTGAGTAAAATTTGGCGGTTGGGCATTAATGGCAGGATTGATCAACGCCACTATAGGATTAGATGTTTCACCATGTTCAACATTAATAGGCTCCACCGGAGTGTTATTAATAGCAGTATCAATCATAACTTCTTTATGTTTGAGCTGGGGAGGAGCTTTATTAGTAGCATAAACCTTACAAGCATCCCTTGTATGACCTTGGTGCTTGCATAAAGAACAATACCTAGGAATATGTTCATATTAAACTTTCTGAGAGAAAGTACGCCCATTAGGCAGATTGATGCACACCATCGGGGGGAGTGGTTTACTCGAGTCCACTTCAACAAAAACACGTGCTGTACTTGGTCTAGAAAATTCCTCCGTAGCCCTGTCAAGCTTAAGGGGAGATCCAATACCCATGACAATGG
>JANAVB010020598.1:1764479-1950033 GCA_029216955.1 Iris pallida | reverse complement strand
CATTAATTATATTTTATGTATATATTCACTATTATATATATAATTTTTTTTTTCACTATATATATATATAATACACAGACACGTATATATACACATATTCATTTGTATACTTGTATATACGTATATTTGTGTATATACATATACACATACACATACACTATTTATATTACTATATATACATACAATTACTTATATAATATATATATACCATATACGTTTATATTGTATATATACACATACATTTATATATATTATATTAAACACATTTATGTATACAATCACATACGTATATTCAATTAATAATATTTAATAATCACCTCAATAATATAATAAGGATAATAATAATAAAAATTTAACAACTAATAATGGTGTACATGCCTTTGCGTACAGTCCAATACTCCAGAGTATACAAGGACCTATTCTATACCAATACCCTTGAATATTTAACTAATAAGAATATTTTATAGTATTTAAATAAGAATACTTAAAATATTTAATAGATCACTAAAATGGGATACGACACAACCATACCAAAATACATCAACACGAATGTCATTGGACATCCCACATGACTACATAGGCTTGGGCTTGGTACGGTCTAGTCCGGGCTGGTTTGGTATAACCGGGTCTCCTAAATTCAAATAATATTAAATATAAATAATTAAACTATTTATAACGGTCATGTCGCAACTTAACCTGATTTTTCTAGTTAGGACATCACTATGGCTCGGTCTTTCTTGGCATGGCTAATACACTAGTCAAAGTACGCCACTGCGCTATACGTGCCATGATTCCTAGTCATCTTGTACTTCAAAACTCAATCATGGCTAAAATCTTCTACCGTAATAATAAACTAAACAATTATTCATAATGATCTAAAATTACCACTTAAATAAAATAAAAATATTTCAAAAAAATCCGGGAAGGGAGGCTACAAATCTACCCACCTTAAAAATAATTTCGTCCTCGAAATTCTAACTCATAAACATGCCTAAAATTCAAAAAAAAAATCCCCTATTACCTCAATCTTCTCAAATTTTAATTTCTCAAAATATTTATATCCTCCTCCTAGCCATTTCGTAACTCCGAATACTTGAGGACTTCTACCCACCTTTGGTCACACTACTCCATCGAATCTCTTATCGCTAAAACTTTATAATCTTCCAGCTACTTGCTAAAATTGTTACAAATGGGCATCTACTACTTTTGGCCCCTATAATCCTCTCATATCTATCAAATAACCCAAAATTGAACAATCAACAATTTATACAAGTAGCTAAGAAATATTGGCAAATTCTAATAAGCACGACTATTCGTCGCTTCGAAGTAGGAAGGACAGGAAGATAGGAAAATCACCGAGAGCAATTATGAAGTTTCAGAGCGGTAGAGAGTTTTCAATGATGCAGATAGAGAGAAAGTCGCTAGGTTGGGCTACTCTAGTCTAGTCATTTGCCAAATCGAAGAATCTTTCGTTTCTTAGAGGGCTTGCAATCCGTGCAATACAGAAATTTTGTTCTCGAAATTCTAAATAAGGTTCTATAATAGAACGAAATTTAGGAAGTCAAGATCGTGATCTTTCTCGTGGTTATTTAAACACACGAGCAAGGGATAAAATGCAATACAAATTCGTATCATGACTCCCAGGTAGATGAAATATTGGTTTACGAATGACTTCACAATCTAAGAGGGGAGACTACATAATATGTATAGGGACCTATTTCAAATAGTTCGGTTTTATAATCCAAATGTAGTGGTATGCATGGGGGATTTTACTGGATCTTAATAGGTTTTCTGATTGAACATTAATCGCTGGTTGGATGAAACTAGGATTTTAATCCATATGGACTGGACAAGATCCCATGATAAGCCTATTACTACTAGGTTAGGATAACCTAGAATAGGTTTTCACCCAAGTGGTTGAGCTATTTATCAGGCAGGTTGGTTAGCTAGGTCCCTAAAGCCCAAATACGTCTTCCGTGACTTCTGTGTTTAAGTGGCACGAGAAAACACCATTGAGTGGCACACTGGGGATATGTGCGCAGTGGGCTCGAGTCGATCACAACTATATATTGGGTTGAAGGCTTCGAGTCGAAGTTGAGTCCCTAATCATAATCGAGAAGTTTACCGGTACCATGGTAAGGGTTATAGTTAGTCCTTTCTACCTGAAAGTCGTACCATAAAAATAGAGTACAAGGGGACTGGTTTGAGTGGGACATGATATACCTAGATGAAGGTGGACTCTTCTAGATCTTACATATAAAATTTGTTTGAAGGTAACAACTGGTCTCGTGTTCCGAATATTAATGACACAGCCGGGGACACAAAATGATCTAAATAAAAAGTGGGAGTCCAAGGGCACTAATCGCCACCCTAGTGGAAAATCATTCTAGTCAATCGGTAATCTTCATATACTCCCAAACATTTTAGGAGACTTACAGTCTTCCCACCTTAGAAGCTAGGATATGGTTTAGGAATAAAGTTGTTAGAAGGGTTCCAAAGTCCGGATACGGTTCCTCGACTCTTTGTTATAGGTAATGAGGCACGGCGTATCGGAATACGGTAGATGTAAGTCAAGTCAATGATTATTCCTCAAATAAATGAGAAACGAGGGTGTATAATAACACATGGTCGATAACATAGAGGAACATACCCATCCATAGTGTACAAGAGTTATCGACGGGGTAACCAGCTATAAGGCACACGATTTCTACCACAGAGTCGTGAATTTCCATTTGTGTCAACCCGCCAGACTATCGTCACAAGAGTCGTAGTGATCGTGTATTGATGTTGACAATTGGTAGACAGGGTATTTAAGCTATGGTATTGGCTAAGCTAGTGACTGTGGCGTTCCAACACTAGTTAGGTCTTAATATCAAACATTTACATAACTAGAGTAATATTCGTCACGGTAGATGATTACCCTATTGTCCACTCATCTCAGGTCTAACTGTGGCTTCGGTCGAGGAAGGGTTGGTTCAAGGCTTACGGGTTGCTAGTTAAGACAAGTTTCCAGCAATTAATTAGAGACTCGCAACCTTTGGTCTCTAAAGAATAGGTAGTCTCCTATCCTAGGCCGGTATTTTGACTAAGGGTAAAACCCTAATCATTCACAAATTCGAATGGCTAGAAGGTCTCAATAGTAGTTTGAGGGTCGAGAGGAGTACGCGTAACTCAGTCATGTGACTAGCTGATGGTAGCTACACTGGTGTATACCACTACCATAGCCATGGGAGATACTTTGTACCTCTCTACCAATTACGAGCTTTCGTCTTTCCGAATCAGTGAAAGACAAAAACAATAAGGAGTTCAAGAAAGATGTCACTGAATACAATCACGTGATTCAAAGGCGAACGCATAATTCAAGAGAAATTTGTCAAGCAGTCGCAGATGAGATCCTGGATACCTATATCTCCATCCGCGTAGTGTAATTAACGAAGAGCGAACCAAATACATCATGGTTGATCAGACCATAATACACTGATTCTGATTAGACAATAAGTTAGCAGGCGTCCCCACTAAACATATGTCTTGAATCAAGCTCGAGAACAGAGTGAGCTTGCAAAACTAGGCTGTAATAGCAACATTGGCTAAGATAGTCAAAATAAAGTTATGCGAGATTTTGAAAGAAGGCGCAAGTAGTTCGAGTTTTATGAGAATCAAACATTACTCGGTGTTCTTGCTTATACAGTCTTCCTACCATCTTCTTATCCACAAGGACTTGGTCGACTAATGGTTTATGGACTTCTGAATTCTATATTCTAGGTAACCTATTAGTGTCAGTCAATTTCTTCATCAATGGATCACGAGGATCATACAGAGTGCTAGGTCGGGAGACATGCTACCAAACTTACCGACTTCCACTACTATTGACTTTGTATCTTATGGGACATACATGGCACTGTCATATCCTCTATAGTACCCTAAACTTGTAATCACGTCTGAAATCATTTCACCGAGGATTATGCCTCGTCCGTATACTCAGGCGATGGTAAACCCTTGGTTTCGTAACTCAAATATGATACAAATCGAACATTACTTAACTCTACCCAATATTGGCTCAAGGATAACTACGATCAAGATTGGACCACTAGTCATACTTCTAGCAAAGTTCTATAACCGGTATTTTCCTAATCTAATTTCAACTCTAGGGGCCATGTCTCGCCAGTGCGCTGCTGGCTGTAGTGAATCCATAGTCTCCAAAATTTAAATAAATGGCGACAGTGCGCTGCTGTCATGCCATTATGAGTTAACTAATATTCTTTTAACTATATTTGTATAAATCCCTGAGCTTCTAGAGATTTAAACAGGTTGACTATGAAATAAGCGTAAATATTTGTCCTATCAGTCATAACCCTTAAAATAAAAGGTGAACATGGAGGAAATAACTGAAGACAAAGAAATACAAACATTCTAACTATTCTATGTGTATTCAAGCCTTTGAGGAAAAACTTGAATCGAAACTAACTCGAGGTTCGCATATGGATAACCCAATCAAAAAAAATAATTCCTGGGGCAAAATAGGAACTAAATAGGCAATTTGGACTAAATATGAGGATGATATCTAAAGAGGCAACGAGAAGGAATTGAATAATTCATCTAGGTGAGATCATCAATTCCAGGAAACTCTGCCTCTCCAAGTGAATAATCTATCCACATTGGACCATATCTTCCAATCAAGAGGTAATAGTGTACCTATGGGGATTTGACAAACTATCAAAGTTAATAACTCTCATCCTAAATTGCATGGCCTAGACTACCCATCGACAAATTTGTATAAGGGACTCCTAGTCCTAGTCATTCTCTTGAATTAAATTAATTTCTAATTCGTGAATGAGCATTTCTAGTCGCAGGCTCGTAATAGTATAACTAACTTAAGTACCATCACGAGTTCGCATGATTTGCGAAGACAGGCCTGCATGGGCCACCACAAAAACTTGTCACGACCCGTACCCATTTTTTTTTAAACGGATACGAGACGTGTCTAAGCCAGCCTACGCTGCAGTGTCGGTGGTAGAACGCTGTCACGGCCATGAAGATCAAAATCACAAATAATGCTCATTCACATAATTAATTTAACTTACAATGATTACAAGTTTTACATTTGTAAAAAAAATATAAACTTGTACAAATAAATGAATGACTACAACTCAACTATATAACTAGTCTCTAGGCTTTGGTCTGCAAGTGTTCCCGTCACTTCCCAAGCTAAGTGAATCCACGGCTAACCTGAAAATGTTGGTTTCCAGTCAGGAATAGAACGAGCACAATCCACTGAATGCAATTTCAATAAAGAAAATGACTATAAACAAAGGTTAGACATCAATTATGAGTTTTGAAAATAAACAGTAAAGCCGTAAGAATAGACAGAAAATTAATAGTAAATAAATAGACACGTACACTTTCCCCACTGATAGAAGTACATTTGATATGTGATCGGTCTCGGGACAATTATGCGACACGGTCTACACGGTCTACAGTTACACGGTCTACAATTACACGGTCTACAGTTACACGGTCTACAGTTACACGGTCTACAATTACACGGTCTACAGAAAATATTGCAATAAGAAACATTGTCTACAGAATAATAATTACGAACTACACAGTTTAAATGCAATACATAAATCACTGTCTACACGGTCTACTTTGTAATAAATAAATCGCTGTCTACACTATCTACAAGAAAATAAATGCAACACGATCTACACGGTCTACAAGAAATAAATGTAACACGGTCTACACGGTCTAAGGTCAGATCACACATCCTTGGTACTTCTCATTCCCGACTCAACAATTTATAATAGAAAATAATCACATAACTAATGACTAATCAATGCAATATAGTAAAGATCAATATCAAAATGCAGACAATAAACTGTACTTGCCTGTGGTCCTCTGCTGGTGAAACCGACAATCTTAACTACTCAATGTGCCACTATAGTCAAAACCCGTACATCAGTCCCCGGAAGCTGAAATAAATAATACCAATGATCTCAGAATAGTCCAATTATCTAGGATTGCCTGTCCTTAAGTCCAATTCTGGACACAGGGGCAAAACGGTAATTTCGGGCAAAAACGATGTCCGCCGTTGGACCCGCTTTGCACCGAAAAGCGTGCCAGAGTCAATGATCTCTAAAGTCGTCAAACTACATGTCTACGGATCCAGTTTTTCCGATACGAACCCAACCGTATGTCCAGAGTTGGATTCCGGCGGGCCGTGCACAAAATCGCCCGTTGAGTGGGATCGTGGAGCCCGCAAAACGGTGATTTTATCAATGGTCTCAGAATCGGACCAAACTTGGCATACAGGACCAAAAAATGATACGGTCCTGTTGGCACAAGTTTCGTCTCGATCTGACGAGCGTGTACAAAGTAATTAGAGAATTTGTAAAGTGCACGATACGGTAAATTTCGACGGATACGCATCAAATTCGTCGCGCACACGCGACCAATTTGAATTCCGTCAAAGCCCACACGACCACGAAGCCGTTACGCAGCTTTCGATGCTTTCGGTTCGCGACCACGTCGTCCCGATTGGCGTGACGCACGTCGTGTGGAACAATTTCAATGTTTTGAAAACAGATTTTTGAAAAACTTTGAGATTCGATTTCTCGACGCTCAGTCGATGATTTCAAATTCCGCAAAAAGGGTTGTGAAGCCCTACATGTTGTCTAAAAGTCTCTTTAATTAGTTTTCTAAAATTCCCAACTGGTTGATCAGAATCTATCTCGAAACATGAGGGTTTCGACTAGAAAACTGTTCTGATTTTTGAATGGTTTTTCGTCATGTTCGCATCTGTTTTCTGGGCAACCTAGCACTCTACTTCCAAAACTATTTAAAGGAGAATGAAGTGCTATAGGTTAGCTTTGTGCCTGCGTAAGCGGTTCGAGAATCGACGAAGCGAGATGGCGAGGAACCTGCCGCGAAGTCAGCCCCGCAGCGGTGTTGTTCCCTGTCGCGCTGGGTGTTGTTCCCTGTCGTGCGCGGCCGTGCTCCGGCTTTGCCGTGCCGGCGGCGGCCCTGCGGCCGCGCTGGGACCACCCAGGGGTCGGGACGCCGATCCTGGGGTTAGGGTTTGGGGTGCGTTCCTCTCGAGTTCTTCGATTATAAACGGGTGTTCGGTTAAGAAAGAGTCGGGGTGGGGCTTTATCCGCTCGGGTGAGCGGCTGGATTTGAGCATGCTTTGGGCTCAGCTCGGTTGGGCCGAGCACAGTGGGGGTTTCATTTGTTTTGCTGTGAGGGGCTCTGCCGTTTGTTGCTTATTCCTTTTTCCCCTTTTTTTTCTTTCTCTTTTTCTCTTTCCTTCTCTATATCTATTATACAAATATATATCCCATATATATATTTATATGTATATTATTATCACTATATATATATATACATACACAGACACGTATATATATACACGTATTCATTTGTATACTTGTATATACGTATATTTGTGTATATACATATATACACATACACATACACTATTTATATATACTTATATATACATACAATTACTTATATAATATATATACCATATACGTTTATATATTGTATATATACACATACATTTATATATATTCATTTATATATTTATACACATTTATGTATACAATCACATACGTATATTCAATTAATAATAATATTTAATAATCACCTCAATAATATAATAAGGATAATAATAATAATAATGAAATTTAACAACTAAAATGGTGTACATGCCTTTGCGTACAGTCCAATACTCCAGAGTATACAAGGACCTGTTCTATACCAATACCCTTGAATATTTAACTAATAAGAATATTTTATAGTATTTAAATAAGAATACTTAAAATATTTAATAGATCACTAAAATGGGATACAACACAACCATACCAAAATACATCAACACGAATGTCATTGGACATCCCGCATGACTACATGGGCTTGGGCTTGGTACGGTCTAGTCCGGGCTGGTTTGGTACAACCGGGTCTCATAAATTCAAATAATATTAAATATAAATAATTAAACTATTTATAACGGTCATGTCGCAACTTAGCCTGGTTTTTCTAGTTAGGACATCACTATGGCTCGGTCTTTCTTGGCATGGCTAATACACTAGTCAAAGCACGCCACTGCGCTATACGTGCCATGATTCCTAGTCATCTTGTACTTCAAAACTCAATCATGGCTAAAATCTTCTACCGTAATAATAAACTAAACAATTATTCATAATGATCTAAAATTACCACTTAAATAAAATAAAAATATTTCAAAAAAAATCCGGGAAGGGAGGCTACAACATGGAAGGCCAATATATATGGAAACTTCCAATATGCATCAATCATATATTTAATTGAAATCCAATCATAATTGGCTTGCCATAATTGGAAATCCAATTATATGAAAAGCTACTATATGAAGGATCCAATCATAAATATATGATCAAAGTAAATATGGAAATCCAATCATATATTTTCTTACCATATATGTTCCAAAATAGGATGCATGCATTACCCGAGCTTCTCCAACACACGGATGGCACTCGTCGCTCTCCGGGGTATTCTCCACATAGGTTGAGAATCCCACCCACTCCAACAAATCTCCCCCTTCACAACTAGGTAGAGGAACTCGTCATCCCGACGATCCGCCTGCAGTACTCAAACTTCACCCTTGGCAGAACCTTCGTGAGCATATCTGCTCCATTGTCATCAGTATGGACCTTCTCAAGCATCGCATCCTTCTTCTCAACCACATATCGTATCCAATGATATCGAGTCTCAATGTGCTTGGACCGACTATGAAATATCTGGTTCTTCACAAGGTGAATAGCATTCTGACTGTCACAAAGCAAAGTATACTGCTCTTGCTTCAGCCCCATTTCCTGCAACAACTTCTTCATCCACAGCAGCTCCTTGCAAGCCTCCGTCGCCATAATATACTCTGCCTCTGTCGTCCACAAGGCAACACACTTCTGCAACCGTGACTGCCACGATACCGCTCCTCTAGCAAACATCATCACATAGCCCAAAATCGATCGTCTCGTGTCTACATCTTCAGCCATATCAGTGTCGATATACCCAACCAGCTTCGGCTCGTCACCAGCAAAAGAAAGTCTCTAATCGGCAGTGCCCTGAAGGTATCGTAGAATCCTCTTGACCGCACTCCAATATACCCATCTAGGATTTGAAAGATACCTTCTAACTGTGCCAACTGCATGAGCGATGTCTGGCCTCGTACACACCATAGCATACATAAGACTTCCTACAGATGAAGCATATGGAACCCGCTCCATATCTTTTTTTCGTCCTCGGTAGATGGATACTGCTCCTCAGTGAACTTAAAGTTGGCTGCAAGGGGGCAACTCACTTTTTTTGACCCGTCTATACCAAAATTCTGAAGTACCCGATGAGTGTACTTCTTTTGGGACAAGTGTAGCAACTTGGACTCTCTCTTTCGGCTGATCTCCATCCCAAGAATAGTCTTTGCTGTAACCAAATCCTTCATAGAGAAGGTCGCGCCCAGTTGGCGCTTCAACTCCGCTATCCTAGTGGCATTCCGACCCACTAATAGCATGTCATCTACATAGAGCAATAAAACAATAAAATTATCATCGGCAAAATACCTCACAAATACACAGTGATCCGACGTCGTCCGTGCATAGCCATGCTTTCCCATAAATGACTCAAACTTTTTGTACTACTGCCTCGGAGCCTGCTTCAGACCAAACAAGCTCTTCCTCAACCGGCAGACCAAATGTGACTTGCCCTTCTCACAGAATCTCTCTGGCTGCTCCATGTATAACTCCTCCTAAAGGTCACCGTGGAGGAATGCCGTCTTCACGTCCATCTGCTCGACCTCCAAGTCGAGACTGGCTGCCATTGCTAGCACCACCCGAATAGACGAATGCTTGACGACAGGTGAAAAGATCTCATCATAATCTACGCCTTTTCGCTGACCGTAGCCTTTAACTACCAGCCTCGCTTTGTATCGAGGGCGAGTAACATCATCCGTCTGCTTCACTCTAAATACCCATCGATTCTTCAAAGCCTTCTTGCCCTTTGGCAACCGTACCAGCTCATAAGTGGAATTGGCGTGTAAGAAACTCATCTCCTCCTGCATAGCCTCCATCCATTCATGTCTGTGTTCGTCTTCCATAGCCTCTGCAAAACTTTCGAGCTCTTTTCTGTCAGTCAATAGCACATACTCACCCGGTGAGTATCTCGTAGATGGTCGACGCTCTCTGTCGCTCCTTCTCAGTGGAGCCTCTGGTGCAGGCTGTATACCAACAACCTCCTCCTCTTCAGAAACCGCCTTCCCGACATGCTCATCCTCCTGAAGGACACCCTGACCACCATCAGCAGGCTGATGATCAAGGTTGAGAGCAACTCCATGTACTGGCTCCCCCATAATTGGATCCTTTACGATGTCCTCTAGAAACTGCTCGAAGTGAAATGACTCTAACTCAGGCAATTTCTCAGCCTTAGAAGGCGTCTCAGAATCCTGAGTGTTGGTAATGGTCTGATCCTCGATGAATACCACGTCCCTGCTTCTGTAGAGCTTTCTTTCCACCGGGTCATAGAGTCTATAGCCAAACTTATCCCGACCATAGCCGACAAAGACTCATCCCCTCATCTTCGGCTCATGTTTGGACCTCTCGTCCTTCGGTACTTGCACGAAGGCCTTACAGCCAAATACTCGCAGGTAATTGTATGACGGCTCTTTGCCGTACCATACTTTGTCAGGCACATCACCCTGCAAAGGAGCACTAGAAGATAAATTAATAACATAAGCAGCTGTGAGAAGAGCCTCACCCCAATAACTGTCTGGCAAGTTTGCTTCTGACAGCAAATACCGCACCCTCTCCATCAATGTCCTGTTTATGTGCTCCGCTACACTATTAAGCTAAGGTGTCTTGGGAGGAGCCTTCTGGTGTCGTATCCACTGCTCTCTGCAATAAGCATCAAAGGGACCAATGTATTCGCCGCCCTTGTCGAACCGAACACATAATAACTTCTTGCCCGTCTTTCTTTCAACAGAGGCCTGAAACTTTTTGAAAGTAGGCAGCACCTAATCCTTGGTCTTTAAGACATAGACCCAAACCTTTCTGGAACAGTCATCACTAAAAGTTGCAAAGTAAGAAGCACCACCAATAGATTTTACCTTCATAGGACCGCAGACATTCGAGTAAATCATCTCGAGCAACGTCGGCTTACTTGAACTTGGGTGACTTTGGAAAGACACCCTATTTTGCTTCCCAGCTAAGCAGTGCGTGCATTTCTCCAACTTTGTAGACTTGAGCCCTAGAATCACCTTCCTGTTCACCAAGTAGCTCATCTTCTTCTCGCTGATATGGTCGAGCCGTCTGTGCCACAACTCGGTAGACGCATCACTGACGGCGTTCACCTCCTGTGCTCCCTGTACGCTCCCCTCTATATAGTAGAGACCAGACTTCTTGCTTCCTCTGGCAATCACCATCGAACCTCTGAAAAGCTTCTACTGACTATTCCCGAAGAGACTAAAGAATCTCTCGTCTTCCAGTCTTCCAACCGATACTAGGTTGAAACGGATATCAGGGACATGACGAACATCCTTAAGAGCAAGAACTGCACTCGTCTTCGTTCTCAAATGCACATCTCCAACAGCAACCGCCTTCGACACATCTCCATTACCCATCTTCAACACTCCACAGTCGTCTGTCGTGTAAGTGGCAAATATTGTCATGTTGTGAGATACATGTGCCAAAGCTCCTGAGTCCACCAGCCAAGAATTGTTATCGCAAGCGAGGTTTGTGATAACCTCATCACCTACGACGATCACATCGCCTCCATGTATCGAGGTCGTTGCTGCAGTGTTCTCATCTTACTTCCCCTTCTCGCCCTTCTTCTCTCTCTCTTCCAAAAGAAATAGTTCCGCTTGATGTGGCCCATCTTGCCACAGTGGTTACCCTTCGAGTCCTCGTACCGACCCTTGAACTTCCCTCTGCTCTTGTCTCTGCCGCCACCTGGACCCCTGCTTTTTCCCTTTCGTGGCTCTCTGAAACTAGTGCCTCTGAGTGATAGGATGTGGATGAAGTGCCCTGAGAACTTCTCCGCATCTCTTTATTCAGCACCCCGCTCTTGGCAAACTCTAGACTGACCACGCCTTCTAGAGCAGAAGTGATCATAGATACTCGTACGGTCTCCCACGAGTCTGGCAATGTATATAGCAACCAAAGTCCTTGAAACACGTCGTCGAACTTGACTCCCATCGAGGATAGCTGGTCCACCACGCCCTGAAACTCACTCAAGTGATCCGTAATGGATGTACCATCTTTGTACCACAGACCCATCATCGTCCGGATCAGGAACAACTTGTTTACTCCGGTCTTCTTCGCGTACAAAGATTCCAGCTTATCCCATAACGTCTTCGCATGCTCAATATTGGCAACATGGTTGTACACGTTCTTATCAACGAACTGCCGCATGTACCACACACCTGTATATGCTCGAAGTTCCAGTCCTCATCGGATTTGTCATTGGGCTTCTCGGATAAAAATAATAGAAGATGCAGCTTCTTGACGAACAGCAAATCCTTCATCTTGCTCCGCCAATAATGGTAGTTGGTACCGTTCAGGTTCACCATGCGCACTGGCTTCGCGTCCATCTCTGCTTTCTGGTTTGACTGTTAACTCCTGACACTTCTTTGGACCCAAAGCTCTGATACCACTCTGTTGGAAACGAAGCACGAAAACCGTTCTTCCAAACCTGAAAGTCCTGCGAGAGAATCGAGAAAAAGCACACAAACCAAAAATGCCAAACACAATCACAAACACAAAGATTTTTGACGTGGAAAACCCTTGCGAGAAAAACCACGGGACGATCGGAGTCCAATCCTGAAGAACCTCCACTAATGGTATAAAGAGAATACACCCTCTAAAAGCTCCTCCCGATCCAACACGGATCACCACAACTCACTTGAAAGAAGAAATTTTTTGATTGCGGACTCCGAAGAACAAGAGATGCCAAAAAATTATTCGAAGCAATCTCTCCTTCACAATAGTCCTTAATCCTCTCTCTCTCTCTCAAAGATTGTAAAGCACTCTTGTTTTGAGATAAGTTTACAACTAGCATGCATCACCCTTTTATAAGCCCTTGGTAATCCATACATGGAAGGCCAATATATCTGGAAACTTCTAATATGCATTAATCATATATTTAATGGAAATCCAATCATAATTGGCTTGTCATAATTGGAAACCCAATTATATGAAAAGTTACTATATGAAGTATCCAATCATAAATAATGATCAAAGTAAATATGGAAATCCAATCATATATTTTCTTACCATATATGTTCCAAAATAGGATCCATGCATTACCCGAGCTTCTCCGACACACGGATGGCGCTCGTCGCTCTCCGGGGTATTCTCCACATAGGTTGGGAACCCCACCGACTCCAACAGTGAAAACCCTAATATTGTTGTTCAACTAGTGCAAACAAGGACTGCCAATTTTCTGGCAGTCCTACCAACTGAATAGACTGCCAGAAAACTGGACAGTCCTAAGTCACAGCATGTGAAACAAAAGACTGTCCTATTTTCTGGTAGTCCCTACTGTATGTAGGACTGTCCAATTTTTTGGCAGTTCTATAAACTGAATGGACTGCCAGAAAAATGGTCAGTCATTTGTTTCACGTGCTGTGACTTAGGACTGCCCAATTTTTTGGCAGTCCATTCAGTTTGTAGGATTGCTAGAAAATTGGACAGCCCTAATCGACACGGAGTTTTCTCGTTCGTACATATTTGGGTTTAATTTAAATGGGTAATTCCCCACTCCGAATATAGTTTAATTCAAATGGGTTACAAACAATTGAAATAAACAATATAATGAATGCTTAAATTTTTTTTAAATTAATTTCTAGTATTTTGGAAACAAATAGAGAAAGAATTTGGATGCCGTCGGTCTTCTTGAGAAGAGGAGAATGGTGGAGGAGAAGAGGAAGATGTTGGAGAAGAAAAGATTATAACTTCTTGCTTGGGAATGGAGGAATGGTGGAGGAGAAGAGGAAGAAGAAGAGAGGAGTTAGGGTTCTGGAAGAGAGAGACGAATATTTAAAAATGAATGGAAAACTATAGATTTTATTTATTTATTTTTTTGGGGGAAGGGGGGTTGAGTTTGGAACAGCCATGTGATCAAAAAAATGGGATGTCCTGAGTAAAACCCTCCAAAATCTGGGCTAGCCCTGATAACATTTTGATGTGCCTTTATAATTAGCCTAGAAATAATGGACTCCAAGGAGTTGAAAAAATACCCTAACTTTAGGGGTCTATCAAAATCACTCAACTTTATATACTCTTCAAAGTTAAATTAAGCGGAGCCAAATATTATTATAATGCTAAATAATTATTATTTTTACTAGTTATCTCTGGTCCTAAACACTTGATAATTCGATTTTTGAAATTGTTTTTCATTTATATCATTTAATAATATTTTTTTTTTACTAATTTTAAGATTTTTTTTATTAACATATATATGTGTCATATTCGTACCCATTTGATATATCTCATATTTTTTAATCATGACATTTATTTATCTTTTATGTTTTGACATAAAAGACAACTTCGCTTTATTATACTACTAGTGGTCGGGACATGTCGTTGGATTGTATCTCGTTTCCGGTTGAACGTTCAAAAAAGGGGATGACAATGGAATTGGTAATTTAGTCCCGTATCGGGTAGGCATGGATCATGAGGTGTAGATAATTGAAATTGATTCAGTCTTTACATGAAAATTTTCTTTTAAGGCATATGGGCACAATTCAATATCGCACCTCATGGGCCAACTGTAGTTCGGGTCACATCGCGTTCCCAATACGTATATACGGATATACGGACTCTCTTCTCAGTATGGAGCTAGGAGTATATGCAACTACACAGATTTGCTTCAAATGTGGATTTGACGCGTCCAAGTTGAAGCAAGATGTTGTGGTTGGCACACAATAATGATGTGGATGAACGCGCGTGGCCACAAAAAAAGTAGAATTACGCATGCTGTGTCTGGACCATTTATTATTAGGCCTCATTTGGTTACCGAAATTTGAGCTTGGGAAAGGAAAGTGATTCCTTTCATATGTTTGGGAGCCAAAGGAAAGTTGTTGGAAAGGGAAAATGATTCCCAAGAGGTAGAAAAATAGGGAGGAAAGTGGTTCCTCCCATTTATCTAAGGAATCACTTTCCCTCCAACTTTTCCGTATTTATTACAAAAAAGTTTTGACCAAAATATCCATGTTCATAATATTATTTACCATTTTTATCCATAATATCTTTTAGACAAAAATATTTCTAAGTAATAATTATTTTTATTAGCACGAGGGTATTTTTGGAAAATTGACTTGATTTTGTTTTCTTTCCTTCCAAACACCAAACACTATAATAAAAATTAAAGATATATTCTGGTTATAATCCCGATCTTTCCAAACACCGGAAAGAAAAGTTTATAGGAATTATAATTTCCTAAAGGAAAGGAAATACCAAGGAATCAGTTTCCTTTCCTTTCCATTCCGTGAACCAAACGAGGCCTTAAAGTGCATGCTCAGGAAGTTGGAGGTGGCCCTCAATCTATAGATGAAAAGAAATCATTTGATATGGTTCGAACGAACATGTGCAACTACCTGTGAAGAGGGATGTTGGTTAACGTATATATGGCATATTCATGTTCACAAACTAATCGGCCTCCGCTCACCATTTATGATCCACCAAATGATGTACACCATGTGGAACGACACGAATACGACATACTACAGGAAAATGGTATAGATATTGGCAAGTCATAGTGCATTTTGGAATGACCATGTTACATCGAACACGATACAAAGTCGAACCACAATCCTTGCATCTTCGACAAGCTATGGATTCAAATAAATCGATCTGAACATAACCTCATATGTGAACTATTTCGTTTTGTATTCCAAACCCGAATCACACAAAATAATAATAGTCTCATCCAAATAAAGTAACTTATACTCTCATTCTTCCATCACAGCATCAGAAATCCAAGAAATAGAGAAAAAGTTTACCATCAACATCCCAATTCAAACCACAGGCATACCCTCTGATCATGTGGCCTCCTCAACCCTCTCCAACTCCACATCCACCGCCTGGTCCAACTTCAGAATTTGGCTCCTCGAGGCATACTCGAGCATCCTTGCACTGATCTTCTTTGAATACTTCAGGAGGATCTCGGCTCGTCAATGATATATGGAGGAGCACAAGTGTGAATCTTTGGAGTCTGCCACGGTTGTGGAGAAAGCAGCGGCGGGCCTCGACAGATTTGATGGCGACCACATTAATCTTGTCGAATAGGAGGGTGTTGTAGTAGGAGTATCTAGTGGCCTCCGTAGTGGGAGATTCCAGAAGGAACAACTCATGAAGGAAAAGAGAGAGCGGGAGAGGAGGGGAGATGGAACATAATTGGGTTCGTGATGTCTACGGTCTTCAGGGATGGCTCTAGGGCAAGACAGACAAGCTATCGTGCTTGGGCAACCCCCGGGTTAGGCAACACTCAAGCCCTACCCACCTCTCCACCAATATATCTTTCGTGGTCCACCCTAACTCCTCTCTATCAATTCAACTAGTAATCCACTAGGCCTATGTTTTGAGTTCTCACTGGAAAGATCTTGAGTATCTCAAGGAGAGGAATTCGGAATCCGAACTCCACGCGATCGCCGGAACTTGAGACTTCGACGCTGCTGTCAACCCCATTCGCTATTAAATTTTTGATATCTTCTTTCGATGTCAAGGACAACGGGCAACCAAATTTATCTCCGACTAGGACAACTCATTCCCTTGGGCCGGCCATGATGGTCATCTACTCACACAGAGGCGATTATGATGGTTTTAGATTAGATATTAGTACGAAAGTTTTGTTAGTGGGTGAGTAAATAGATTTTTATCCCAAAATGGTTACACTACCAAAATAAGTCATATCAGCGACGCAATTAGCGACGCTTAATCAAAACGTCGTTAAAATTGTGCAACTTAGCGACGTAAAAAGTTTACGTCGCAATACGTCACTATTAGCGACTATCAGTGACATATTGCGGCTACATTTTGTATAACAAAAATTTTTGTCGTAGAAAAGTCGGTGGACGTTGCTATGATTTTATTATCAGCGACGATTAGCGACGTCAATGTAAGACATCACTAATTTTTTAGAATATAGCGACGTTTAGCGACGTCTTACTCTGACGTCACTAATTTATTTCTAATATACCGATCTGGTTTTCCTTTCCCCCCATTCTCACTCAAAAATTTCCCAAAAATATTTCATTCCCCCCCACAAGCCGACGACCCCCTGTGCTACTTCGCCGCCCCCCTCCTCCTCCTCCACCGCTCCTCCGCCTCCACCGAGCTCCTCCTCCTACTCCTCCTTTTCCGACCGCTCGCCTCCATCACCGACCGCCCTCCTCCTTCTTTTCCTCCATTGCTGCGTGCTCCTCCTCCTCTCCGGGCTACTCCTCCACCGACACCCTCCTCCTCAACCGCCTACACGCGCCGACCTCCTCCTCCTCTCGGCCATCCCCTTCCTTGGTCACCCCCAAAATCAGGTAAACCCTAACCATTTCTCTACTAGCCATTTGACATGGACACGAACACATACACTGATACGACACAAACTTAATTCTGACAGAAAATAAAGATTTGATGTAAAACAAATAAGTAAAAAATTCTAACTAGTAAACAAATTATTGGAAAATCGAGATCATTATTAAATAAAGTTATATGGTTTTACATTGTTTCGTGTCATTATTAAAAAAATTTACAAGTATGAGTATTAGCTATAGCTATATATATAGTGATGAGTATTAGCTATAGCTAAAAAAAATTACCAGTATGAGTATTGTTTGGTGTCATTGTTTGGTGTCATTATTCCTATAAGTATTAGCTATAGTTATATATATAGTGATGATCGGGATATGCATCTATGTAACATATAGTTATAGTATGAGTATCATTGATATAAAAATGGTGTAAGGGTAACCCCATAGGTATAGCCTATAGCAATGCATGCATTTATGGTAAATAGATAATTATCGGACTACATAGGTATAACATCATGGATAGACAACCATGGGTACCATATCCTGTATGCATATAGGGTATGGATTAAGAGGGTATGTCCATTGATATTGGGTTATACCTTAGGTAAGTGCCTCTAATAGAGTATCCTAGTATCCTTGGTATAAGATATTAAGGGTGTTAAGGTTTTAGGCATAGGCTAAATATAAATATGGGTAAAGGGCATAGTGTGGTATCATGATATAGTACCATAAAGGTATACTTAATATGGGTAATCTAGAGAGTAATGCATGTGTGTAGCATATGGTATGGCATGGTATAGGACATTAGAGAGTAAGTAAAGGGTAGATGGCTAAGGTAATTCCAAATAGTAGATATCTATAAATATAAATCAGATAGATACGTTTAATACACCGAATATCCTAATATCCTAGTATCCTTGTAATAGAGTATCCTAGTATCCTTGTATCCTTGTTGTTTGTATCCTAGTATCCTAGTATCCTCTAATAGAGTATCCTCTAATAGAGTATCCTAGTATCCTTGTTATTTGTATACTTGTCTGACATGTTTCTCGTTATCACACATCTGTCTATTTTTACATTTTTTACTTGTTCTTCCTATAACATATATTGTTCCTTATTAATCTGTTCTTCTATTTTGTACCTTGTCCCTTATAAATTGTTCATCGAGTGTCACATTAGAATTTACTGTTTCAGAGCACTTGTCAACTAAGTTGGTGCTTGAGCTTACTCATGTTATTTGTACACTTGTCTGACGTCGCATAATGACGTCGCTAAGTTGAAAATATAAGGATTTGAGTTTTTATTCTCCCCCATTATTTCGAAACCCCTCTTCGAAACCCCAACCACCGAAACCCCTCTTCCCCAGCCTCGGCGACTCCGGCCCTCGACATTCCCCACCCCCCTCGGCCCTGACCCTCCCCCCTTGGCTCGGCGACCCTGCTCTCACCGCCGACCCCGCAACCCCTCGCCGACCCGCCAGCCTCCATCTCCAGCTCCCCTCCGTCTCCAACTTCCCACCGGCGACCCCCTCTGTTTTGCTTACATTACTGATACCCTCGTGTATCAGAGATGCATATCCTACCCTTAGCTTAGACATTAGTCAATTCTTTACCTATGTTTCAGTTCAGTTATGTAACTAATGGATAGGCTAATGAACAATCCCTTTCTGAGTTTGGCCATTGCTAGTATCAGATGTTATGGTGACACTTGGTATCGATGGTTAGATGTTGTTCAGTCCTAACTTGCTTTAGTAGTGTTTTGGCTCTATCCCAACTTCATTATGTTTCAATCCATTTTATATTAGGTACCCTAGATGGTAGCAGTCGACTGATACCCTAAAAACTTCAGTATCAGAGCCTTGAATGTTGGCATCAGATGGATTAATTTCACATTTTCCTTCATTCCCTGTACTATCAGACTAGATGTGGTTCTGTCCCTATGTTGATTGGGATCATGAGCATACATTCAATCTTTCCTAGATTGTCCTGACCATTTTAAAGTAATGACTTTACTTGATGTTGTTCTATCCAATACACTTTTGGATCTAAATCCTTAATATATGTTGTTCAGTCATTTAGTTAGTATATGGGCTAATGTATAAATCTTTAGTTACTTACCTGTTCACATTGTGTATTGATCAATTTATTGTACCAGTTATACTTCTCATTACCTTTAGTTCAGATTGGTATGTATGATATCCTCAAGATGTCCGATTCAACTTTGTGTCATTCGATTTAGATATCCAGACACCTACACTAGAGGTACCATAACACATGAACTATTTTCTATCAGGGTAATATACTAGACTTATCTCAATATAACAATATTAGTCCCTATGTGATAAAGAGGATAGATACATTCATATGCATGTGTTTCAACGATGTGCTTGTATCTATCTTACATAATTATCCTCAAATGGATATGCAGCTAAATTACTATCTACGGAATCGTTCGTGGATGTACAACCGTCATCCTAATGACATGTGCGGTGTACGGGATGAATTCATAGAGGGTGTACACCAGTTCCTGTAGTTTGCCAAGGCGTTTCCTCAGTACATAGACAGTACCAAAATTAAGTATTCGTGTGTGAGATGTCGCAACTTGAAATATCATCCAGAAGTGGATGTCACGTATCATTTATACTCGAAGGGTTTCACGCCGAATTACTATCAGTGGAGCGAGCACGAAGAACTTGTGTCTTTAGCATCGGAGTGCGAGCCTTATGTAGATGTACACAACAACGCTCCTTACGACGATGGATTGGTGAACATGGTTTTCGATGCGGCCGGGCCTAGTTTCGATCCGGATCATCATGATGCACCTGAGGAGGCACCAAACCCCGATGCTGTACAGTTCATGGAGTTGCTGGAGAATGCAAGGACTCCATTATATCCTGGTTGTGAGGATCTTCACCGTTGGAGGTGGTTACAAGATTGTTGAGCATCAAGTCCGATTTTAACTTGTCGCAAGATTGCTACAACCGTCTTATGGAGTTGCTTATAGAAATATTGCCTGAGGGTGCGAAGTTGCCAAAAGACTTCTACTGGTCTAAGAGGATGGTTAGATCGCTCTGGATGGGATACAAAAAAATCGATGCCTGTCGCAACGGGTGCATGTTGTGCTACAAAGACGACAAGGATAAAGACGCCTGCAGATTTTGTGGTGTCGATCGCTACAAGGCATGTGGTAGTAGAAAGTCTGTCGGTGCCAGGAAGCCTACCTCTTCGATGCACTACTTGCCGTTGACGCCGCGGTTGCAGCGGTTGTTTATGGTGAAGGAAACTGCAGAAAACATGAGTTGGCATAAGCGGGAACATACCGAAGGAGTATTGGATCACCCATCTGATGGAGAAGCATGGAAGCACTTTGATCGAGAGTATCCAAATTTTGCTTCTGATCCGCGTATTATCAGATTGGGTCTCTGTTCCGACGGTTTTACCCCATTCGGACTTTCGGGATCCCAGTATTCGTGTTGGCCTGTGATCGTCACCCCGTACAATCTACCGCCTTGGATGTGCATGAAGACTCCGTATATGTTTCTCACCGTTATTATCCCAGGTTCGAACAATCTGAAAAGGAACATCGATGTGTATTTACAGCCGTTGATTGATGAGTTGAATCAGCTGTGGGAAGTAGGTTCCAACACGTACGATGTATCTAGGAAACAAAATTTCCAGATGCGGGCAGCACTTATGTGGACCATCAACGACTTTCTGGCCTATGGAATATTATCTGGATGGAGCACGGATGGTCGTCTTTCATGTCCGTATTGTATGGACAGCACTAAGGCTTTCCGTTTGAAATACGGAGGCAAATCGTGCTTCTTCGATTGTCATCGACAATTCCTGCCGAAGGATCATCCGTACCGGAGGAACTTGAATGCTTTTCGTGCTGGCATTGTGGAGAAGGCTAATCCCCCGCTAAGGTGGCCCAGATACACGATATGGGAAGAGGTAAAAGATTTACCAAGAGCTATTGAGCATCCTGCTACGGGCTACAAGTGTGACGGATTTGGTCGCACTCATAACTGGACGAAGAGGAGTATATTCTGGGATCTTCCATATTGGAGCACCAATCTGATTAGACATAACCTTGATGTCGTGCATATCGAGAATAATGTGTTTAACAAAATAATTAATACTGTAATGGATGTAAAGGGGAAGACGAAAGACAATCCAAAGGCTAGATTGGACTTGGAAGAAATATGTAGACGTCCTGTATTGCATTTGATAGAGGACAGAAATGGGAAGTTGAAGCAGCCTAAGGCAATTTTCTCACTGGAGAAGGAGGATAAAGTAAGGCTTTGTAGGTGGATTCAAGGTCTGAAATTTTCAGATGGATATGTTTTGAACTTGAGAAGATACATCGACCTCAAGGAGAACAAACTGACAGGTATGAAGAGCCATGATTGTCACATATTCATGGAGCGGTTAATTCCGATTGCATTTCGGGAATTCTTACCGCAGGCAATTTGGGATCCATTGACGGAGCTTAGCATATTCTTCAGGGACCTTTGTTCTAAGAAATTGCTCGTTGATCGTCTAGAAAAGCAAGAGAAGGACATTGCGGTAACACCGTGCAAGCTAGAGAGGGTGTTCCCTCCTGGATTCTTCGACTCTATGGAGCATTTGCCGATTCATCTTTCCTACGAGGCACGTGTTGGTGGACCCGTCGAATATCGATGGATGTACCCGTTCGAGCGACATTTGAATCACCTAAAAAGAAAGGTAAAAAATAAGGCTCGGGTCGAGGGTTCTATTTGTGAAGCCTATATTCTCGAGAAGATTACAAATTTCTGCTCCTCCTATTTCAAACCTCATGTTGCTACGAATAGAACGAGGGCTCCGAGAAATGACGACGGATATCAAGAATTTAATGATGGAATACTAAAAGTATTCAATGCGTCCGGAAAGCCTTCGGGGAAAATAAAGAAGAGATATTTGAATGACGAAGAGTTAAGGGATGCTCAGTTGTATGTATTACTCAATTGCAACGAGAATGAAGTGGAGAAGCTAGAGGGGTAAGTAACTCAGGATGATGAGTTTACGTCATCTCAATGTAATAGTATAAGCTAATATTATTGTACTAATCAGTGGTTTCTTCGTTGTTTTCTAGCACATATAACGATGAGTTGAGGCTGGTTAGACCATACCTAACAGACGAAGCATTAAAACAAGAAATGAGACATTATTTTCCTTCTTGGTTGAGCGAATATGTAAGTAGCTCGGTAATTACTGGCCTCTTCTAATGCAACTGCGCAATAAATAACTTATTATCGCTTCTTTGATATTCAGGTCGATCGTCTAATTTCACCCGAGATTGAATTAATTAGAAATCTTGCCAAGGGACCAATTACTTTTGTTACAATATGGCCAAGTTACTGTTTCAATGGCTTTCGGTTCAAGTCGACAAATGCTCCGATCAGAGACAGCTTCCTGGATCTTGATTCCATGAAAAACAGTTGTTTGTGTATCAAGTCTTCGACCTACAAAGACATCGATCCAGGAAATGATTTCTTTGGCATCTTGCGAGAGATTGTGGAGTTGTCATATAATAATGGCAGAGAACCTGCAAAGATCGTGTTGTTCAAGTGTGAATGGTTCGATCCGATTGAAAATCAAGGTTAAAAAATTGACAAGCATGGTCTTATGGATATAAACTACAAGCGTAGATATCAAGGCTACGAACCGTTTGTCCTAGCAACTCAGGCTCAGCTCGTGTACTTCACAGCTTATCCGAGACGGGGAGCAACAAAGTCTGACTGGTGGGCAGTATGCAAGACTAAATCTAGAGATACTTTTGATGTTGATGAAAAAGCTTACCAGGAGGACGAGCTATCTCTTGTAACCAATATTGTCGATATGGACTCTACGGAAGTTACGCATTACACGACACATAATGTAGAAGATGTAGAATTATCCGAAGAGGAAGACGAAGCCGACGAAGACGAAGATGAAAGTGAAGATGAGGAGGAAGAGGAAGATGAGGTCGAGAAAGACGAACAAGATGATTATTCTGAAGATGATTGACAGAGATATACTTATCTGAACTTAGATGTTTCTTCTAGAATATATTATCTGGACTTAGATGTTTATTGTAGAATGTATCACCATATGTTATCTTGGTTATTATCTTGTTTTTGTTGTACTTTCATATTTCTAGTCTCTATTATTTGTTGTACTTTCATATTTCTAGTCTCTATTATTTGTTATACTTTCATATTTCTAGTCTCTATTATTTATTGTATTATCATATGCTGTTATCAGGTATGGCAGGTCGTCGCGGAGCATTCCGAGGGGGACGACGAGGTCATGATCCTCCGGTACTTCCTACAGGTACTGCTAGAGGACGGAGTTTTCCTTCGGTACCTCCTACTGGTACCGGCTCTGGATCCTCGTCGCCGATTACTCCTCCATATCGGACAGTAGCTGGGCCTGCTAGGATGACGTCACGTGGCATATCTCCTGGGACGAATAGTTCCAGGCCTGTTGAGAGTGCTCGCCCGTCTAGCATTCCTGCTGCTGATACGACGATGGAGACGGATGAAAAGATGGCGGAGGCTGCGACGACGGTGCCGACGGCCGACCAGCATCATGCAGATGATGCGTGCGCACCTCCGGAGGAGAGGAGGACGGTGATCTGGGCCGACGGTACAAAGTAGGTGTTTTGGTTTATAATTTTGTCTTTATGTTTTTATCATAAATTAACTTTTTTCATGAATATAATATGCTTGTATAGATATCGTCCCCCAGAGGTACAGAGATGTCTAGGCCACATGCTGAGGCATAATTATGGTGGTGCTTGGATTAACTACTTTGATGCTCCGGACGAGAGGAAGGCTTTCTGGTTTGCGCGCTTCAAGGTTAAAATATATTTGCTTTTAACATGAATCATATAATTTTTACATATTATATATAACTGATAAATATTTGGTTTGCGCTCTTCTAGGATATATTTTTCTATCCACCGCACCGGGCCGAGCTTATCGAGGGGATGTTTCCTGCCGTCCCTGCCAAGCTGATCCGCGATGCTATCAATGATCATAAGGATCATGATCGTACCGAAAAGCCGATCCAAGTTTGGATCACCCCTGATCAGTGGAATGCGATGAAGGCTCGATTCGACGAGCCAAGGTACAAGGAGAAGTCAGAGAAGGCCAAGGCGGCTAGGCAACATGCCTCGAAGTAGTGCGGTGGGTCGATTCCGATGACGGAACATTTCTGTCGTCTGGTATATCTTCCTCTTTTAGAAATATTATTTTAATGCAAAATCGATAAATTATAACTAAGATAATATATTTAATTATAGGTAAGGAAGGTCGGTAACGCCGACATGGTGATTGTCTTCCTGGCCACCCATCGGAAGGGCGAAGACCTTATTGACGAGAGGGCCGAGCAGACCTATGTAAGTATTACAATACGTTATCTTAATATAATACTTCGTGTCAATTTTAATATAACTTAGTAAATATGATGCAAATAAATATTCATGTAGTTAGTAATAATAAGTACATTGATTAGAAATTAGAAATTATAGAGTACTATCCATACTTTATAGGCCGAGTATCAGAGGCTGCGGGAACAGGCGGCTGCTAGTGCACCTGATGCAGGAGAGGCCGGTACGTCCTCGCATCCCACTCAAGCTCCGTCGGCGGACGAGCTGTGGATTGCCGCCGCTGGTGGACTCCGTAGGGGTACGTACTACGGTACGAGATTCTATGGCGCCCTAGTTGCGACCCAGTCCTCTAGGGCATCTTCTGCTAGTGTGCATGGTCCACAGCCGTCCCAGGAGTCTGCCCGAGTCTACCAGATGATGGAGTCTCTCCGTGACGACCTGCTACGACGGATCGAGGAGCAGTCTCAGCACCCTACGGACGATCCTGCGCTGCTAGCATGATTAGATGCGCTCGACCGTGGCATTATGGACCTTATGGAGACGACTGAGAGGACATAGAGCACCGTTGGAGGGTTAGAGCACACGGTAACGGAGCTGCAGATAGGACAGGTGACCATGGCCGAGAGGCTGAGATTGGCGCAGGATTCGATAGTCCAGAGCAGTGATAGAATGTTATCTATCATGGATTCATACCACCAGCGACTTACAGCGTTGGAGCGTGCTGGTCCTCCGGGTGCGCCTTCATCGTCGTCGACTCTGCCGCCTCCATCGCCTTCTTCTTCGACACCGACTCCACCGACATCACTGCCTGCTCCATCGGTATCGATTTCACTTGAGGAGTATGAGTTGTTCTTATCCCTTCGTCGCGGCGGTGTCCCTCCTGCACCAGATTCCTAGTAGTCCTAGTTAGGACTGTTTGTTTGTGTTTGTTTCATTCTTTGTTTGTGACTTGGATATTTGTTGGTTGTGTAGATTTGGATGTTTGGATCCTATTCTATTTATTGGTTGTGTGTAGACTTTAGTTATTTGGTTGTAGACTTTGGTTATTTGGTTGTAGACTTTGTTATTTGGTGTAGACTTGGTTATTTGGATACTTGTTGTTGTGTGATTGTTGTAGACTTGGTTATTTGGATACTTGTTGTTGTGTGATTGTTGTAGACTTGGTTATAGGGACTGAAACCTGTGTATAGTGAGAAATGGACATTCTGAGAACTGGACATTCTGTGATTGTTGTAGAAATAGACATTATGAGAAATGAACATTCTGAGAAATGGACATTCTGAGAACTGGACATTCTGTATCTTATTTTTTTTGCAGAATTAGCGACGTTTACCGACGTTTATCGACGTCCACCAACGTAAGTTTGCGTCGGTAAACGTCGGTAAATCTGTAATATTTTCCAGGATACCGACGTCTTATACGTCGAAAAATGTCGGTAAACGTCGGTGCACGTTGGTAATCATCCCAGGAATTACCGACATTTACTGACAATTTAAACGACGGTAAACGTCGGTAAATTTTCAAGATTTTACCGACATGTAGCGACTTTTAACACGTCGCTAAACCACCGACGACATGACGGTAATCGTCGGTAAATTTACCGACGCGTAGCGACGTTAAACACGTCGCTAATCCACCGACGACACGACGGTAGACGTCGGTAATATACCGACGTATATATACGTCGGTAAACGTCGATACTTGCGACGTTTTGAAGATCAGCGACTTAAATTTCCGCGACAAGCCCAAAACGTCGGTAATTTCGTCGCTAAATATTTTTAGCGACGAAATTTGTCGTTTTAGCGACGTCTTTAGGCGTCGCTAAAACGACTTATTCTGGTAGTGTTACATTTTTTGGTAAGATAGTACCATGAAATTAATAATACTCATAGTATTTGAAGTATATATCAGATATAGATTATTATTTTGATATACAGACTTGATTGTTGAATCTCATATACATATTAATTAAATATTAAATTATTATAAAATTTATAATATTTATTATAAATAAATACTAGTAGGATTATTTATCGGAAACCATCATATTTTCTAAGTACCCCGTAAGATACATAAAATTTTAAAATCTAATTACGTAGTCATCATTATTACTTTTGAAGATAGTCTAAGCCTATGCCAACTTTCACTGATGCTTGCAGGTATTAGCAAAGACCCCACCAAGGTGCTAGCATTAGGGGTTAGCAGATGCCTATAGGATTTTGGGTGTCAGGACGGTTTACCGAAGATACACCAGCGATATACCGGTAATAAAGACAGCAGCTTCCACACATGTAAAAAGGTATAATATGGTACACCATCGTGCTATGCAGGCGAAGTAAAGGCTCGAAAATACGATTTCATGAACCAAATTGTGTCCTAAATTCACATGATGTTATTCTAACAAGTTCTAATACTAGGAATGGATCTGCTATAGCATTTTAGACTAGGTTTATAAGAAAAAATCTAAGTATTACAAAAAAATCCACCAATATCATCAATATATTCCAAATGTAAAACCCTAGCACCATTCAAGGTCAGATCGGAATGTGAAAGCAAAAAATACTAGATCATTGTTAATGAACATAATTGAAAGGGATCCAAACATATAAACATATGTAAGAATGGAAATACAAGAAAAAATAAGGTTTCCTCACTCTTTGCCAGATGTACTTGCATAGGGTTTAGCATTCCATGTCTAGCTTCTACTCTACCACCAAAGGGGATTCAGAAATCACATCTAATATCTCAAGACATAGTTCCTAGAGTTGGTTCAAGCTTGAGGGAAGAAGGAAATAGGAAGTGAATGATGAAGAGAAGGAAGAAATGAAGGAGAGAGAAATGAGGGATTTTAATAAAGAGGGGGATAATGCTTGGCCATTGATCTTGCCAAGTCATCAATCCATGCTCCTCATATTAAATCGCAGCAAAACAAACAAAACCTAGGGACCATTGATAATAGAATATCTCAAGTTAGCGAATCGAACTAGCTCTATCATGAACAGACAATATACCAATGGTATATAGTGCGGTATATAGTTTGTATACTAGTATGTTACAATTTTACAGCATATAATAAGGGAACATGAAATCATCCTCAAACATTATAGATTAAGCATGAAATTCTACTCTTCTTATAACATATATGAGGGACATACAATCATTCTCTTTCTTTACAATCATAGCAACATTTCTTTCAAGTGATGTAGTATTCTAACTTAAGCATACAATCGTTCTGACTTTCTTTTAACAAGCATAGTAATATTTCTTTCATTTATATTCACAATCTATAACACAAGCATGCAAACTCCCTTATTAAAGCATATCAAGTTCATGTACTATTATTCTTAGTGATTTCGGACTTTATTCATAGCAATAAGCATGCATTTATTCTTTATGAGTTCTTTATTAATCGTAAAAGAATCAAAAATTGATGTCTTGTCCACTCACCTATGATGAAACATTTTCATGTCGCAACAAGTGAGCTCTTACTGAAGACTTTTTTCACTTGAGCTAGCAAACTGACATCGATATCAAGAGCCATGTTAGACTACAATAGCTTGAGGCAGGCAATGATTAGCTTGACGGATACAACGGGTAGGATGGCCAACTACTTCGATTCAATCATTGAAAGATTGCCACAAATTAAACAGTATTAGCCTCCACTATCTCCACCACCATTGCATGTCACCCGAGTACTTGTCCCAGATCCTTGAGGTTTTCAGGCATGCTCATGGTCCTCCTCCCAAATTGTAGTTATGTGTTTACTTTGTTTTACTGTATTCGACCCTAGCTTGTTGGTTTTGTGTATCAATTGTATTGTTTTTTTATTCTAAGGTATTTTAGTAACATGAGTATGTTTGCTTTCTAATAGTATGAGTTGTGGTTGGTTTGTGAGTTGTGGTTGATCCTTGACATTGTAATGTTATTGTATTTTTGAATGTATTAATTATTAACCGAACTCGAGTGGCTCTTATGGTTACCGAGGAGAGGTATAAGATCCCGGCTGGGTGGAGGAAGATCAGTGGATCGAGCCACGAGAGCGTATTATTCCTTCCATTTATTTGGTAGGAGTTGGAGGCAGTAGGCCCAATAGACATGCAATGCAGTTACACTAAGTCCCGTACGTATCGTCGGGTATCTCAAAAAAAATGTATCAATTATTACTCTAACTCTATATTTAGCAATGATGTGAGTTGTGCTTGCGTGCGTGCGTGCGTGCGTGTGTGTATGTGTGTGTGTGTGTGTGTGTGTGTGTGTGTGTGTGTGTGTGTGTGACCCTAGGGCGCCTAAGAAATCATTGCCACAATCAGAGAAAATTAATCCAACACGAGTCGAGATACATTTTACATGGTACACGTAGGTCGCTTAGGCGCACCTAGACTTTGTGTATAACAACATAGCTAATGGGTATCATAACGTCACTAACTGGTATTAGAACGTCATTTATCATGGCTAATTAATGTGTTGATACTTGGAAGCTAAATGGCCAAGTAAATGTATTGGCGATGTGTTAGTGGACACGACAATAACCACATCGTCAAGGTGTCGTTGAAGTGTCGCTATCATATTGCTAATATGTTTGACATGTTAGCAGAATATGTTTGATAGCAAGTCGTTATATCGTTGCAATGACTTCGACCTCCTAATGTCATTGTTGAGATGCCCAACGACGTCGGCATCCTATAGTTCTGCGACTAGCTATTTACCAACTCATCGTGGGCGTCGCTAAGCAGGGGCAGCCCTGGCCCAGGGTAGGCTGGGCGACAGCCCAGGGCCCCCACTACTAAAATATGCTTAATTGGCGACGTAAATTTAGCGACATTACCAAAACGTCCCTAAATTGTGGATATTAGTGACGTATAAATGAAACGTCGGTAACCGTCGCAACTAGCGACGCAAATAGCGACGTGACAATGACGTATATTAGTTACGTGAGCTAGTCGTCGCGAAACGTCGCTACATCGCTAATTATGACTGATTTAGCGATGTTAATAATAAAGTCTCTAAATTATGCCTAAATTAAATTTCTTTCCCTCCTCCCCCCCGATTCATTTTCCCCCATCCATTTTACTCTCTCACTCTCTCTCTCCGGCGCTCTCGCTCTCTCTCTCTCTCCGGCGCTCTCGCTCTCTCTCTCTCTCTGGCAACTTCACTCTCTCCGGCGACTCTCCTCTGGTACGTGACTTCCTCTCTCTCTATTTGTTGTTGGTGGTTGGTGGTGTTGGTGGCTCGGGGGGAGGGGCAAGGGGGTGCGGGTGGTTGGGGGTGAGGAATGGTTGGGGGGTGGCTGGAGGGTGGGGCAGGGAGGGTGAGGGCGGCTGGGGGTGAGGAGGGGGGGCTGGGGGAAGGGGAGGGTTAGGATTCGGGTTATGGGGGAGGGGCAGGGGGGTGAGGGCGGCTAGGGGGTGAGGACGGGGGGGGCTTGGGAGGGGAGGGGGGATTGTGGGGGAGGGGTTGGGGATAGGGTTCGGGTTAGGGTTAGGGGTGGTGTAGGGGTTAGGGGACTGGGGAGGGGAGGGGGGCTAGTGGGGGAGGGGTTAGGAATAGGGTTCGGGTTAGGGTTAGGGGTGGTGTTGGGGGAGGGGGAAGGGGTGCGGGGGGGCTGGGTCAGGGGCACCGATAGTGCCAAAAAATCTGATAATTTAGTAATAGTTATTTATTTTTCGACACCGAAAAATGTGATACTCCGATTCGAAACCACGTACCGATAGTGCCGATATTTGTAACACGTAGTTTTGTTGGTTGGTTAATTTGTAACACGATAGTGCCAATATTTGTAACACGTACCGATAGTGTCGATATTTGTAACACGTAGTTTCCTTGATCCCGATACTAATAGGAATGGTCGCGAGTCACGGCCGTAGTATGTAGTATATTCGTTTTAGTTTGTAGTATATTTATTTTAGTTTTGAAGTTTATTCATTTTAGTATGTAGTATGTAGTAGGAATGGTCCCGACTCATAGGAATGGTCCCAAGTCACGGCCGTAGTATGTAGTATGTAGTATATTCGTTTTAGTTTGGAAGTTTATTCATATTTGTAGATATCTAGAAATGGCTCTATCCATGTATCTGCTAGACCGTTCGTGGATGTACAACCGCATTCGAGATGACAGGTGCGGTGTGCGAGATGAATACATCGCCATAGTAGAACAATTCCTCCTATTCGCGAAGGCGTTTTCTCAATCCATGGACGGCATGGACATTAAGTGTCTGTGTGCAAAATATCGGAACATAAAATTTCAACCAGAATTGAATGTGACGTATCACTTATACACAAAGGGTTTCTTTCCGAATGACTACCAATGGACCGCACACAGAGAGCTTGTACCTTTAGCATTCCAAGCGGAGCCTTATATGGAGCCTTATATGAATGTCCACAACCGAACTGGTGTCGACAACGAGTACGTGAACATGGTCTTTGACGCTGCGGGGCCTAGTTTCAATCTATACAAACATAACGCAGCTGAGAAGGCACCGAATGCCGATGCCGTAAAGTTTATAGAGTTGCTGAAGAATGCAAGGACTCCTTTATACCCTGGCTGTGAGGACTATTCACCGTTAGAGGTGATCACTCGGCTCTTGAGCATAAAGTCTGACTTTAACATGTTGCAAGAATGCTACAATAGAATGCTCGAGTTGATTACCGATATCTTGCCGGAGGGTGCCAAGTTACCGAAAGACTTCTACCGCTCTAAAAGGATGGTGAGATCCCTTTGGATGGGATACGACAAGATCGATTGCTGTCAGAACGGATGAATGCTTTACTACAAAGATCACAAGGATGCAGAAGTGTACGGATTCTGTGGTACAGATCGCTACAAGCCAACTGCTGCAGGCAAGTCTAGAAGACCGACTGCTTCAATGCACTACTTGCCGTTGACGCTGCGGTTGCAGAGATTATTTATGGTGAAAGAGACAGTCGAAAATATGAGTTGGCACAAGCGACAACAGACCGAAGGAGTGTTGGATCACCCATCTAATGGAGAAGCATGGAAGCACTTCAATCGAACATATCCTAATTTTGCTTCTTATGCACGTAATGTAAGGTTGGGGCTCTGCTCTGATGGTTTCACCCTATTTGGTCTTTCAGGATCCCAATATTCATGCTGGCCGGTAATCCTCACTCCGTACAACCTACCGCCTTGGATGTGCATGAAGACACATTACATGTTCTTAACTATTATCATCCACGGCCCGAACAACCTGAAGAGGAATATCGATGTGTACTTACAGCCGTTGATAGATGAGCTGAAGCAGCTATGGAAAATAGGGGCGTACATGTATGATGCTTCAAAAAAATAGAATTTTTAGATGCGGGCAGCACTAATATTGACAATCAACGACTTTTCGGATTATGGAATGTTATCTGGATGGAGCACTCATGGTCGACTTTCATGTCTGTATTGCATGGACCGCACTAAGGCTTTTTGTTTGAGACATTGAGGAAATCCATGCTTCTTTGATTGTCACCAGCAGTTCTTGCCGAAAGACCATCCGTACCGTAGGAACAGAACTGCATTCCGTGCAGGAGCTATGGAGAAGGGCGATCCACCGCCAATGTGGTCCGGAGAGGACACATGGGAGCAAGTAAAAGAAATCCCAAGTGCTATTGAAGATCCTACAACGAGCAGCCGTTGCGAGGGATTTGGCGAAGATCATAACTGGACCAAAAGGAGTATATTCTGGGATCTGCCATATTGGAGCACAAATCTGATTAGACATAACCTTGACGTCATGCATATCTAGAAGAACGTGTTTGATAACATAATTAATACTGTAATAGACGTCAAGGGAAAGACAAAAGACAATCAGAAGGTTAGATTGGACTTAGCTAAAATATGCAGACGTCCTACATTGCACATGATAGACAACGGGAAGGAAAAGCTTTTGCGGCCTAAGGCAATCTACTCGCTGGACAAGGAGGACAAAGTGAGACTTTGTAGATGGATGCAGGACTTGAAATTTTCGGACGGATACGTCTCCAATCTAAGAAGATGTGTCGACATAAATGAGTGTAAACTGACCAGAGTGAAGAGCCACGATTGCCACGTATTCATGGAGAGGTTAATTCTTGTTGCATTTCGAGAATTATTACCGCCGGTAGTCTGGGATTCATTAACAGTGCTTAGCATATTCTTCAGAGATCTTTGTTCTTGCAAGTTGCTTGTCGATCGTTTAGAGAAGCAAGAGAAGGACATGGTGGTAACACTTTGCAAACTTGAGAGAGCTTTTCCTCCTGCATTCTTCGACTCAATGGAGCATTTGCCGATTCATCTTATCCATGAGGCTCTTGTTGCTGGACCTGTCGGTTATCGTTGGATGTACCTGTTCAAGCGACAGTTGAACCACCTCAAGAGGAAGGTGAAAAATAAGACACGGATGGAGGGTTCTATTTGTGAAGCATATGTCCTTGAGGAGATTACAAACTTTTCTTCAATGTATTTCAAAGGGCATAGTGCAGCTCCCATTTGAGACAAATCCTCCGTGTCGCTCGGAGGGAGATCTGAGGTTGGAGATTTGGGACTGTACTCGGACCAGGCAGTAAGTAAAATTATTGCATTTAATTAGTTTAAATTTATTATAAACTTGTTTAATAAATTTTAATTTTCATTTTACAGGTATCATTCCTCCTCCGTACACCGGTCGCTGGGTACATTCCTGCGACAGAACTACGGCGGGCCCTGGATCAACTGGAGGGATGTCCCGGCCGACAGGAAGGCCTTCTGGTTTGAGCACTTTTCGGTACTAAAAGTTTATTTTCTTTTAACATTTAGTATGTTATGTTATAACTTATGTACTTCTACGATTTTTCAGCGGACTTACTTCTTCCCTCCCCACCGCGCCGTTGCTGTCGAGGCTATATTTTCCAGCGTTGCCAGCAAGCTCATTAGGGATGCGATCCTCGACCAAAAGGATGGCGACCGCCGGGGAGAGCCTATTCAGGGTTGGATCTCTACCGCCGACTGGACGGTAATGAAGAGGAGATTCGAGGAGGAAGCCTACAAGGGGAAGTCTGCGAAGTCTAAAAGAGCGCGACAGGCGGGGTCGCAGTAGTGTGGTGGATCACGGTCCATCATGGATTTCTTCACCCATATGGTACGTATCTCGCCGTATACCCATAATTAATACTTTATAGTAATATATTTCTTTCAACTTAACTGACAAATCATATAATAATTTCCTAACAGGTTGAATCGGGAGAAGACCCGAATATGGTGACCTTGTTCCTCGTCACGCACACGAAGGGGGAGCGGTTCGTAGACAACAAGGCCCGGGACACGTACGTAAGTTTTACTAATTAATGCTAGTTCATTAATAATAATTTTTAGTTACGTAGAAAATTCATGTAGATGTTATTTCTAGGCCAAGTTTTAGAAGTTTTACTTAATGCTAGTGTATTAGTATTAATTTTTAGCGACCACGTGAGAATTCATATAGATGTTATTTCTATGCCAAGTTTTTGGAGCTTAGGGAGGCCGGGACGACACGGTCAGAGGAAGCTGATGCTAGCACTTTCCAGCAGTCCCCGGCCGCCGCAGCTCAGTCAGATGACGAGCTGTGGATGAGGGCCTTTGGTGGCATGCATAGGGGTACGTACTATGGTACGGGCTCCTATGGTGCCTTCATTGCGTCACAGGCCTCTGCGACCGCCACTAGTGTGCCCGGCCCCACACATACTAAGGAGTCGCTCGGCCACCAGCAGAGTGTCAATGTGCAGATCGTAGCGATGCGTGACGAGATGCTGGAGAGAATGGGGGCGTCGCATACAGATGATTCTGCGCACATCTCACGCTTTGAGAGGCTGGAGGAGACTACGGACGAGCTGCGACAGATGACCCGTGCTACGCAGGAGGCTACGCAGCGGTTGGTCGAGCAGATGCAGCATTTCTAGGAGATGGCTATGGAGCGACCATCTGCTGGTACGCCGGGAGCATCGTCTACATCCGGCGGTGCACGGAAGGACATGCTCGTCCACATGTTGTCACCGCCGGAGGAGTATCAGACTATCCTGACATTGCGACGACGGTCATCTGGTGGCGCTCCTTCTCCAGCACCGGGTCCAGCTCCAGCTCCAGGCGATCAGTAGTTTTGTTTTTGCATTTTTGGACTGTACTATATTTTTGACTTTGTATGTACTTGGGGATATTCAGTTTTTTCGTTGAGGGTATTGAGTTTGTACGTATTTGCGGATATTGATTTGGTTTGTTCAGGATATTATATATTGACATTGTTCGTTGCGGATAGTATTTTTTTCTTTATATTTTTTGTATATTCTGGAATGTATTGTGCGTGTCGGTGTTGAGTGTTCCACCGAGGGGGTCCCGAGCCCAGGGATTGGATTCTGTATTTTGTATTTTGTATTCTGTATTTTGGCTCAGGCGCCAGCTCCATTTGCATTCTGAAACCTATTTTTTTATATTTTTTTAACTTAGCGACGTTAATATTCGTCGCTAAATTTTAGCGACGTTAATAAATGTCGCTGAAAGCGTCGCTAAATGCTGACGTGGCAACACGTGGCACCAAATCTGATGTCAGCTCGTCATCGCTAAAACGTCACAAAAGTGTCGCTAAACGGCGACCACACGATAATGTCCCCTTATACGTCGCTAATTAGCGTCAACGAACGAACGTCGCAAATAACGTCGCTAATTAGCGACGTTAATAACGTCGCCAAATAACGTCGCCCTAGCGATGTTTTGCGACGTTTTCTCGTTTAGCGACACATTTTTTTTCCGTCGTTTCCAAAACGTCGTCCAAAACGTCGTTAAATTCATTTAGCGACGTTTTCACCGAGTTTAGCGACGTTTTGGATCGTCGCTAATATAACAAATTTTTGTAGTGCCCCTGACGAAACGGGACACCAACATAGAAATATTTACAATAGAACTAGTATGTATTATGTGTCTTTTTTAAAACAATACATTGTGGTCTAATGGTTATAATGCTAAACTTATATTTGGGAGATTCTTGGTTCAAATCTTAACTACAACAAAATTTTATTTTATTTATACATTTTTTATATTATGTATGATGGCCTATTTTTAAAGTTTCGCCTTGGACCCCCATTAGCTCAAGGCCGGCCCTGTCGCTGAGTCCAATTAGCGATATCATGAACGGAATTAGCATGTTTTGAGTCTTCGTTGATCCGGCTTTTTTTTTTTTAGCCAAACTCATGTTTGTACCTAATCCCATGTCAATTAATTTGTGCACCACAAGTCCGAACCTAATAACTACTTTGTCAAAATTTACAAACTTGCTAAAAATAAATGAAGACAGTCATGAAAAAAAGTTTAACCAGCATTATGTCAAGATAAATAGATATATCGCCGTTGTAGACCACGATCAGATTAAGTTAGTCATAAATGGTGCAAACGGAATAAATAGTCCTAATACTTTTTGGACCACGAGTAAGCATAGCATATATATATGCTAGCCTTGGTTCATACATCATCACTCTCTCCAATCTCCATTCTATTGTGTAAGAACCCAACAGTACCACAACTATTAATTAAATACTTTCACCTCAATGGTTCCACCATATCAATCATCTTCCACGTGAACTCGTCCAAGATTTGAACCGAAAATCCAAGCACATGCGGAAGCAAGGCCGTTTCTGCGCACATGATTGAAAAATTTGACTTTGGTCCCACTTATTAATATAAATTTATAAGTATATTTTATTTTTATGTTTATTAGATTTAGGAAAAATTTATGAAATATCCAAAAAAATGAAAAAAATTTATGAAAAACCCACCGCACAATAACATTTCATCGCGTGCCCAGAATTAGCAAAAAATATATAAAGGGAGTTCCGAATGACCTTTTTGTCCTTCCTTCTAATTTATTGAAAACACCCACGAAACTACTCTTAAAAAAACATTTCGATATTTCATCTTCTTCCATACGCTGTTCACTTTCGAATTTAGGTTTTCTCCTCAAAAATTTTCAAACCTTACATCAAAAACTCGTCGAAAAATTTCGAAAAGGTCGACAAACGATAAAACTGTTAAAACGGAGGTCCAAACATCATTTTTTCGCGATTCTAAAATTTCGGAAGACCGACAAACAAAAATTCGTTAATCTCTGGTTCCTCGAAAATATGCTCCTTTTGCGACAAGCTGGGCCTCGTTTCGACCTCCCAGCCAAAAGTTATGGCCCTTCAAAGTTTTAATTTGCCATAAAATGCAGGAGAATGGTCATTCTCCGTGGTAATATCACAGAGAATGGCATTCTCTGTGCTAAAACCACGGAGAATTGTCATTTTTCGTGCTAAAACCACGAAAAATGACAATTTTTCTTGTTATATTGACAAAGAATAGCCATTCTCCGTGTTAGAATGACGGAGAATGGTTATTCTCCGTACTAAAACCACGGAGAATGGCCATTCTCCTTGTTAAATTGACCAAGAATAGTCATTCCTCGTGTTAAAATGACGGAGAATGGCAATTCTCCGTCAATTTAACAAGGAGAATGACCATTCTCCGTCATTTTAACACGGAGCCATTCTCCATGGTTTTAACACGGAGAATGGCCATTCTCCGTGGTTTTAACACGGAGAATGGCCATTCTCCGTGGGTTTAACACGAAAAATGATCATTCACCGTCGTTTTAATACGAAGAATGGTCAATCTCCATCATTTTGGCATGGATAAGGCCAATCTCCGTGGTTTTAGCATGGAGAATGGTCATTCTCCGTAATTTTAACACGGAGAATGACGGAGAACCGTCAACAGAAACCTAAACCCTATTTTTTTTGTTTTTTTTTTGAAAAAAAATTGTCAGGAACAAAAATTCAAGGGTTTTCGTTCTTCTTTCAAAGCGAGGCTAACTCTTGTGGAAAAGAAGAAGAAGATTTTCTCTCCACAATTGACATAATCGTCGAAAAACTTCAAATCTTTTGTCACGCCCCAGAACCAGAATACTGGAGAGCGGGGGAATGACTCAGCCAGCTACGTATTACGGGTAGATGAATACCGTATAATACGATCAATGCTGTCTAAAAGACAAGGGGTGCATACTACATGAAAGTCTCGCTATGGTCACTTCACATCTATTGTCTCAATCATTCAAACAAGAAGCAATAACAGAGAATATTTAAGATAAAGCAATAAGGCGTCCCAAACGCTTAGTCAAAATGTTCTTGAGATCTGGCTTTACAAAACATAGCCAGATGATATAGCAACATATACACAATTGTTATCAGCTGCAGTCTGACTTAATTACAATTATGTAAAAGTAAGTGCAAGACTATCCTGTTGGCCCATTGGTCATATGGTCAACCTGATTTTAATAATTGATCAAACTCTGTCTGGATATACGGGACATCTCGGATTCTTGGACATGATCAAGATTAGCTATCCACTAAATTCAAGACCGAAAATCTGTTTGCCTACTCGAGTCTGTAATTCCTTATACAATGTATTTTTTATTTTATTTGAGTCTAGGAATATGTTGTACACCGAGTCGTACTGGCAAATAGGCTATCCTTTAAATGAGTTCAAAATATTTTTAAAATGACCTCTCAAAAAGGTTTACAAAAAGGTTTTCAAAAAGGTTTTCAAAGATCACCAAAAGCTTTTTCAAAACCCTAACTAAACCCTGACTTAACCTTGACAGAACTCGGACCGAGTTCGGCCAGAGTTCGGCCAGAGTTCGGTTAGTGGCCGTTGTGATTTTGAATCCTTGGAACTTGGTACTCCTGCAGTTGCGAATTTGACCGAGATTTGCTCAAAGAGTTCTGTCCGAATTCTGCCCGAATTCTGTCAGAAGTCTGCCTTTGGAACTCCTATAAATAGAGAAGGATTTCGATCATTTCAACTCACTCATTCACTTTCAATCTTCTCTCTATCTAAAGCTTTCAGTCTTCCAAAGAGTTTTCTAGAGCTTTCAATTTCAGATCCCAAGCCAGTTACAATCCTCTAGTCAATTTGCCAGTGCGGTACGGTCTAGAAGTTTCTGAGAGATTGTAATCAGAAGGCTTGATTGAAGAATACCTCTTCACATTTGAAGTTGGACGAGTTCTTCGTATCAAAGCTCGCGTTGTAGAAGTTACAAGGACTTCGTAAGAAAACTTGCAGTTTTTCCAATAGTGGATTCAACTGGTAGCAAGAGTTCTACCGACTGGATTAGTCCTCAATAGAGGGATACCAGTATACATCGCTGTCTTTGCGTTTGCTCTCTTAACTCTGTCTTTACATTATTTTAGTTGTGATTAATATTCTGTGATTGTACTGCTAACATTTTTAATTAGCATTATTCCGCTGCCAACTCTATTCACCCCCCTCTAGAGTATTACGCTTTACTATTTCGTTCCTACAATTGGTATCAGAGCGGGTGTTACAGGTAAAGCAAAGGTAACAGTATAATTATTTATTTATTTTAATTAACTGTTATATAGATCACAGCACAATACATGGCAACTATGAAATTTACAAGTGAAGGCCAGGCCACAAACAGACCCCCACTGTTTGATGGTACGAATTATATATATTGGAAAACACGGATGAGTTTCTTCTTAAATCTCTTGACTTTGATTTATGGTTCATTGTTCTTGATGGCTATCAAAAGCCACATCGTATAAATGTTGATGGAGTTTTAGTTGAAAAACCCCATAGCAGATATACAGAGGAAGAAAAGAAAAGGGCCAGTCTTGACGCACGTGCCATTAATGCTCTTTTTTGTGCTTTAGACAGAACTGAATTTAACAGGGTGTCTATCTGCACAACGGCTAATGAAGTGTGGAAGCTACTTGAAGTCACACATGAAGGCACGACTCAAGTCAAAGAATCTAAAGTCAGCAGACTTACTCAAGAGTACGAGGCGTTCAAGATGAAGCCCAACGAAACAGTTACACAAATGTTCGAGAGGTTCTTGGATATTGTAAATCCTTTGTCCTCCCTAGACAAAGATTACAGTAACCATGAAAAGATTCGCAAACTCCTGCGAGCTCTCACCAAGAACTGGATTCCAAAGGCTACTGCAATCATTGAAGGGAACGACCTCACAACTATGTCCCTCGAAGTACTCATGGGTAAGCTACTCACTCATGAACTGGAGCTACAAGATTTTGAAGAGCCTGCACCAAAGGAGAAGACAATCGCTCTCAAGGCTCAGCACAGAAAAGCTGCTGAAGGTGACTCAGACAGCAGTGGATCTGACGCTGAAGATCAAGCACTCCTAGCATGGAAGTTCAAAAGATTCATGAGACATGAGAAGAGAGTCAAAGAGAACAACAGCAACAACTGGTATCAAGAATATGTTGTCTGCTATGGTTGCAAGAAGAAGGGACACATGAAGAAGGATTGTCCCACAAACTCATCATCAAGCAAGAAGAGCAACAGGTATGAAAAAGGAAACCTGAAGAGATCAACATCACGGAAATATGCCAACACCAGCATATGGCATGAAAGTGAAGCCAGCGACTCAGAAGACGAACAATCAGAAGACGCTGCAAACGTATGCTTTATGGCATCCGATCAGGTATCTACTGAACCTGTAGTTGATACTTATGATGACTTCACCTTTGAGCAATTAGGAGATGCCTTCAGTGACCTGATGACTGATTACAGGAAACTGCGTAGTAAGTATCAGACCGCTAAGAAGGTACTCAAAGAGTACAAAAGTAAAATAGGTAGACTTACCGACCTACTAGCTGAGGTTAGAAATAATGTTAGTGAGTCTGGTGAGCTTTCTTCAATAAAGCTCTTATTACACGAGACTACCAAGTCATCTGAAGAGAAAGACAAAATTATTGACCAACTCAAGGAAGAACTTTCTATAGAGAAGAAAAGTCTTCAATGTGCACAAATCAGAATGGAATCACTCACTTCTGATTATACTAAGTTGTATGACACTTCCAAAAGATTGGAAATTAGGTTAGGAAAACAGCCTGAGCCTGCTGCTTCCTTCCCTAACACGTGTCACTTACCAAAAAATTGGAACATTCCCAAGCCAAACACTGTCAGACCTAACCCTATCAAAGCTTTACCCCAAAAGGTTAAGCCCAAGCAAGATTATAGGTATGCTTTCTTCTATACTAGAAAACCTAAACCTACCAACCATGCACACCACTCAGCTTTTAACACTCGACATGCACAATGTCATTATTGTGGCCTCATTGGTCATATTTCATCTGCATGTAGAATGAGAAAGCTTGTTGATTTAAATATTTATGCTTGGATACCTAAAGCTAACAATTCAGGACCCTACAAGAAATGGGTACCAAAAGTTTCATCTGCAAACTGTTTTGTAGGTGGAACACTCTTCACATGCTAGAAGCAAATGGATCCTCGACAGCGGTTGCTCACGGCATATGACCGGTGACGTTACCCTATTTGTAATACTGTCGAAGAAAAAGAAGGAAGGCTATGTCTCCTTCGGTAATAACTTGAAAGGGTATATTATTGGTATCGGTGATGTTGGTAAGTCTCCCTATCCTGTGATTAAGGATGTCTGTCTGGTTACCGAGTTGAAACATAACCTACTCAGCATAAGTCACCTAGCTGATCATGGTTATGGAATCAACTTTGGCAAAGACAAATGTACTATAGTTGATAGCTCAACTGGTAGTACTATCTTTGAAGGTATCAGGAAAGACAATATATATGTTTTCTATTTGTTAGAAGAAACTAACATTTCAGGTAGATGCTTAATGGCCAAGAGTGATGAGAGTCATCTGTGGCATATGAGACTCGGTCACGCTAATATGGATATAATATTAAGATTATCCACAAAGAAGCTAGTACGCGGTTTACCGGACATTACATTCAAGAAGGATTCGGTATGCAGTCAATGTGAAAGGAACAAAGCTACCAGATCCACATTCAAATCAGTAAACGCAGTATGTACTACTAGACCTCTACAATTGCTTCATATAGACTTATTTGGTCCTAGCTAGTTGCTAGCCTCGGAGGTAAACTTTATGCTTTCGTAATTGTAGATGATTTCTCTAGATATACGTAGGTATATTTCTTGACACGCAAGAATGATGGATTATCCGAATTTGTCGCCTTTTGTAAGAAAGTACAGAATGAAAAAGGTTACATGATCACTCGCATAAGAAGCGATCATGGAGGCGAATTCGAGAATGCTGATTTTGAACAATTTTGTGACACACACGGTTTTATACACGAGTTCTCCTGCCCTAGGACTCCACAACAAAATGGAGTTATGGAACGTAAGAACAGAACTCTAACCGAAATGGCCAGAGTGATGTTAAACCAATTTAGTCTACCCAAATATTTTTTGGCTGAAGCTGTCAATACAGCTTACTTTGTACTCAATAGAGTTCTAATTCGACCCAAATCGAAGAAAACTCCATTTGAGTTATGGTTTGATAGAATTCCTTCAGTTTCATACTTTAGAATATTTGGCTGTAAATGTTTTATTCTTAATACAAAAGGCAATTTGGGAAAATTTGATGAAAAGGCCGATGAAGGTATATTTTTAGGTTATACGGCCAAAAGCAAAGGATACAGAGTCTTCAACAAACGTACCATGATCATCGAAGAGTCAATCAATGTCACTTTTGATGAATTGAATCAAATGACTATCGATGAAAATGACGAAGATACATCTGTACCAAGCACAACTCCAGCTGATTCTCAACCAAGCTCTGCACTAGCTGAACCTCCTAGAGAAGATCCAGGAACCAGCTACCTTCAGAATCTACCGAAAAGGTTGAAATTTACAGCTGATCATCCAAAAGATTTGGTAATTGGTGATATTACCAAAGAAGTAAGTACTCGTACATCTAGTAGAGATATTGTTTCTAGTGTTGCATTTATTTCACAGCTAGAACCCAAAACTATTGATGAAGCATGTAGTGATAGTTTTTGGATAGATGCTATGCAGGAGGAATTAAACCAATTTGAACGGAATCAAGTTTGGGAACTTGTTCCCTGGCCTATTGATCATTCGGTCATTGGCACCCGTTGGGTATTCCGAAATAAACTTAATGAGAATGGTTTAGTGACTCGTAATAAGGCTCGACTCGTAGCTCAAGGATACAATCAAGAAGAAGGTATCGACTACGATGAGACTTATGCCCTAGTTGCGAGATTAGAATCCATTCGCATGTTATGTGCATTTGCATGTTTTCATGATTTTAAACTTTTTCAAATGGATGTCAAGAGTGCTTTTTTAAATGGTTTTATAAAAGAAGAAGTTTTTGTAGCACAACCTCCATGTTTCACAGATTTCGAAAACCCAGATCATGTTTTCAAGTTGAAGAAAGCTTTATACGGTTTAAAACAAGCACCTCGTGCTTGGTATGATCATCTAAGCTCTTTTCTACTTGACAACGGCTTTTCAAAAGGCGAGGTTGACACTACACTGTTTATTAAGTCTTTTAATGGCAAACTTCTTTTAATTCAAATCTATGTTGATGATATTAAATTTGGATCTACTGATGAATCTCTGTGTCAAGAATTTTCTAAGTGTATGCAGAATGAGTTTGAGATGAGCATGATGGGAGAGCTGAAATTCTTTCTCGGACTGCAAATCAAGCAAACTGATAATGGGACGTTCATAAATCAAGCCAAGTATACAAAAGATCTGCTAAAGAAGTTTAATCTGGACAATGTCAAACCTATTGGCACTCCAATGGCAACTTCAATAAAGCTTGATTCAGATGAACAAGGCAAGCCAGTCGACATACGTAAGTATCGAGCTATGATTGGTAGTTTACTTTATTTAACTGCTAGTCGTCCAGATATAATGTTTAGTGTTTGCCTGTGTGCACGTTTTCAAGCTAACCCAAAGAAATCACATCTGTTCGCAGTTAAGCGTATCTTTCGATACCTTAAGGGCACTTCTTCTGTTGGCTTGTGGTATCCCAAAACTAAGTCCTTTGACCTTATTGGTTATTCGGATGTAGATTTTGCTGGATGCAAAGTTGATAGAAAAAGTACCAGCGACACTTGTCATTTCTTAGGCAAGGCTTTAGTCTCATGGTTTAGTAAAAAGCAAAATTCTGTAGCCCTATCAACAACAGAGGCTGAGTACATCGTCGCAAGACATTGTTGTGCTCAGATTTTGTGGATAAAACAAACCCTAGAAGACTATGATTTATTTTACACACATATTCCCATTTTCTGTGATAACACGAGCACTATCAATTTGACTAAGAATCCAGTATGTCACTCTCGTACTAAACATATCGAGATTCGACATCACTTTCTTAGAGATCATCATCAAAATGGAGATATAAACCTTGTGTACATAGATACTGAAAATCAACTAGCTGACATCTTCACTAAACCTCTAGCGGAAGATCGTTTCAATTATTTACGTCGAGAATTAGGAATTTTGGACATCAATAATATTAATTAATTTTATTTTATGATTATATATCATTACGCAAAAACTGTGTTAGAGACAAGCCAATAAAGAGTCTGTCTGTCACCACAACTACGGTTGAAGCAAAGCGGTACTTAAGAGTTCCCCGGTGAACCTCCGCCAGCTGGGACAGTACTCCTACAGCTAATCTGAGACAGTCGCTGTGTAACGACATTTAATTCATAAAATAATATTAATTATATTAATTGAAGGCTAAAATAACTAATTTTTGAATTAAATATTTGAAATAAGACAATAAAAAAGAATGGCAAAATCAACTTTATAGAACCCTAGGCGAATTCGGCCAGAGCTCTGACCGAATTCGGCCCGAGTTCGGTTGAGGGTATCAGGCTATATATCCAGAACCCGAGAGCCCTTCTTCTTCATTGCTTCCAAACTATTCATAACAGCAGCAGCAGCCGCGAAGGAACCCCGAACCCTAGCTTTTCACCATCCTCTTTCTTCCAATCCTAGTGGTGAAATCAATCCAAAATTTGGATTCGTGCGGAGTTCGTCGTTCTCTTCGACATACTTTGATCTCGGGAGGTATAACTCCATCTTTCTTCACTTTTTAATTAGTGCATTTTTATTTCAATTTGCACAAATGGCACCCAAATTCAATCCATCTAAGAGAAAGAAGACGACTCCTAGTGAGGAAGGGTCATCTTCGCATCCGCATACGGATTCCCTCTTCTCGCCAGTCCAAACGAGCGACGGTGCGTTCGACGGGTTTTTCTTCCAAACCCTAGACCAAGCCCTACTGTGGTATGGAGACTTCTCCATGAGATCCATATGCACAGGTGCTCCAGTCAAATGGACTGTATTTTCTGACCACCGCTTTTTCTTTGAGGCATTAGGGCTACATCTTTTTGTTCAAATATGCTTCCCTATAGCAACTAATGCCATTAGATTATTTTATTGCAATCTCATATTAGACACTTTTGATGCGAGCACTCGTGTTGAAGGTATTGATATTAATTTCGATGATAACCTCTTAGCGGAGATCCTTGGTATCCCTAACGAAGGTGAACCGCTAGTCGATATCACTGAATTTGATTTTTCCGAAGGCACGACACTCGCAAGTTTCAAAGCGGAACTCTGTGCACCTGATGGAGTACGCTCTGGAAAGTTCAAGGCTAACAACCTGAACTTGTTTAACTATGAATTGCATCGCATCATCTATTCCACTATCCTTCCAAAATCTACATCAAAGGATGATGTGACTTCTCTTGAGCTGTCCGCCATGTACTATATTCTTAAGGGGATTCCATTTTCTGCCCCTAAGACCATGATTCAGATGATGGGTCGTTGTCGTGCAAGAGATAGAAATCTCTCTTACGCGATGATTTTCTCACGCATCTTTCAGCGCTTCGATATCGATCTGTCGACTTGTACTCAGGACCCTGAGCCCAAGTGTCTTCAGTTATCTCGTCGTAGCATGACTGCTACAGCTCCACCTACTGCTCCTCCTACTGCACCTCCTCCACCACCTCATCAGTATGCCATGACATTTGAGGGCATACATCAGCATTTATCTGCTTTGCACGTCTCGATGACGGACATGGCTCGCGAGCGTGAGTTCCGCGACGTCATCCGTTATCAGGCGCTTGCAAATTCCTTAGCTGATCTTCGTTTCGCCCAGACTGGTCATTCAGCCGGTTCCATCCCTAGAGATCCAGCTTTCTCTGGTTACCGCTGTAAGGATGAGGCTGTTCATGCCTACTTCCAGCCCGGTAACGCCTATGATTGGTACCGTCCTGACCGTGCTCCACATCGTGATTATGTTGGTGAGTTCTATGTTGGCGCCCCTCCACATCCTTCTGGCGCTGGTACCTCTGGAGCTGGTCCTTCAGGACATGCTGGTCGAGCTGCTGATGATGTTGATGATGATGATGATGAGGAGATGTGACTATCTGATTTTGAGAGATATTTTATTGTACACTTGGAAATGCTCCAACATTCCAAGTTTTTATCAGTACTTTTTGATTATTATCAGCACTTTGTAGTTTGCTTCAGTACTTATTTATTTGCATGGACATGTTTTATTTTTTCTCAGTTTATGGCATTCCAGTTTATTTCATCACTATGTTTCAGTTTCAGTTTATGCTAGCACTATCTCTCTATGTTGCTTCATTCTTTCTAACTGTCTGTGAAATTACATGCCTGTGATGATTTTATACATGCCTGCGATATTTTTCTAGTATTATGCCTTATTTTTATTAGTTTTCTCACTATTTGTTACTTATGCATTTGATTGCGGGGGAGCTTTATCTTTTGCAATTATTTTGCTAAGTGACAAAGGGAGAAAAAATTAAAGATCTAACATTTTTTTGAGAATACAGGATATGAACAATTCTACTTCTACTTTTTGATATTTTTGAACAAACTTAATGTTATATCATTCATAGTTTGTCAATTATCAAAATGGGGGAGATTGTTGGCCCATTGGTCATATGGTCAACCTGATTTTAATAATTGATCAAACTCTGTCTGGATATACGGGACATCTCGGATTCTTGGACATGATCAAAATTGGCTATCCACTAAATTCAAGACCGAAGATCTGTTTGCCTACTCGAGTCTGTAATTCCTTATGCAATGTATTTTTCATTTTATTTGAGTCTAGGAATATGTTGTACACCGAGTCGTACTGGCAAATAGGCTATCCCTTAAATGAGTTCAAAATGTTTTTAAAATGACCTCTCAAAATGGTTTACAAAAAGGTTTTCAAAAAGGTTTTTAAAGATCACCAAAAGCTTTTTCAAAACTCTAACTAAACCCTGACTTAACCCTGACAGAACTCGGACCGAGGTCGGCCAGAGTTCGGCCAGAGTTCGGTTAGTGGCCGTTGTGATTTTGAATCCTTGGAACTTGGTCCTCCTGCAGTTGCGAATTTGACCGAGATTTACTCAAAGAGTTCTGTCCGAATTCTGCCCGAATTCTGTCAGAAGTCTGGCTTTGGAACTCCTATAAATAGAGAAGGATTTCGATCATTTCAACTCACTCGTTCACTTTCAATCTTCTCTCTATCTAAAGCTTTCAGTCTTCCAAAGAGTTTTCAAGAGCTTTCAATTTCAGATCCCAAGCCAGTTACAATCCTCTAGTCAATTTGCTAGTGCGGTACGGTCTAGAAGTTTCTGAGAGATTGTAATCAGAAGGCTTGATTGAAGAATACCTCTTCACATTTGAAGTTGGACGAGTTCTTCGTATCAAAGCTCGCGTTGTAGAAGTTGCAAGGACTTCGTAAGAAAACTTACGGTTTTTCTAATAGTGGATTCAACTGGTAGCAAGAGTTCTACCGACTGGATTAGTCCTCAACAGAGGGATACCAGTATACATCGCTGTCTTTGCGTTTGCTCTCTTAACTCTGTCTTTACATTATTTTAGTTGTGATTAATATTCTGTGATTGTGCTGCTAACATTTTTAATTAGCATTATTCCGCTGCCAACTCTATTCACCCTCCCTCTAGAGTATTACGCTTTACTATTTCGTTCCTATATATCCGACTAACATGTCGGTGCCAAGCGGCAAAATGTAAAGTAATTAACAAAACGAGCGGGGAAGTAAGGAACCCATTCGAGTCCTCCTGCGATCATTCCTCTAGTATTGACCATCTTGGAGGTAGATGTAAGCTGAGTCCTCGGGGACCGGCTCTAAATCTGGCCATGCAAAACCAGAGAGGTTAGACCTCTAATAGCAAGTACCGCAAGGAAGCACGATATGAGAAATTTAAACCAGTGAATAAGCGAATATAATAATAGATCTCTGCTCGCTACTGGGATTCACGTAACATCACGACACTTCGAACCAACTTTCCAACCAAACAAGGACAGAAGTTGGCCCGTCATGTCCTGATGCTCTGATCATCTCAGTTAGGTAACAGAGTAGGTACAGTACACAAACAAATCAACTTAAACGGCTATCCAACTCCTACGGCTTACAACTGTGAATCTCAAGTTATCCTGGAATTATGCAATAAGGATTTCTCAGTTCTTACTATGGGCAAGCAAGGCTAGTCTATCTAATCAATCAATTGCGCCAATCATGAATTAGACGAGTCCCAGCGGGACGCCCGTCATCAATATACAATATACAATAATATAAGCAGATACTGCTCCCTGCCCGTGTGGCAGATTTGCAGTATCTGTGGGAACCAGCCGGCCTGTTGGGCACTAATAGTCCCAAAGAGGGCTGCCATGTAAGAACTCGGAAATCTATTCTCTCCATGTAATCATTATTTTATTTAACTTAGTAGCCTCTATGTTAAGTGAAATCCCATGCCGTGGATCATGGTCATTTCAGAATGAGTACTTCCGTACAAAGTACGATATGCTCAACTCTACAACGATACCCGTGCGGTTAGGTTGTAGGTCTTATATAGCGTAATGCAACAATTAAAACTAACCACGGAATAATTATGCCTTGACCATAAAGTACACATGCTGCTTTCGTAAAATAAATAAATAAATTGTAGCCTGTATGTATCTAGATGTCAATATTCGGGATTGGCCAATCGATTTCAATAGTTCATAGTTGATATGAACGTGTCTTATTCCATTCAATTCAATAAGACGACTAGGCAGTCTCTTAGTTCCAAGTAGGAACGCATGTCAATTATAAATCAAGATAACAATCAATATTAATTAATGCCAAATTCGGGAAATAAAATCCATCTCATGCGATTGGGAAATAAAAATCTCATACGGCTGAGAAATGTGGTTGAGAAATAAATAATCCATGCGACTGAAAAATAAAATGAGATTCTCATGCGGCTGTAAAATGAGATTAGAAAATAAATAATCCATGCGGCTGAGAAATGAGATTGGAAAATAACTAATCCATGCGGCTGAGGAATGAGATTGAAAAATAATTAATCCATGCGGCTGAGAAATGAGATTCTCATGCGGCTGTGAAATGAGATTGTGAAATAAATAATCCATGCGGCTGAGGAATGAGATTGGGAAATAATTAATCCATGTGGCTGAGGAATGAGATTGAAAAATATTTAATCCATGCGGCTGAGGAATGAGATTGGAAAATAATTAATCCATGCGGCTGAAAATGAGAGACCCATCTTCTCAGAAAACCTGAGAAGGATGGTCATGGAACCCTTGGCTTCCAAGCTCCATAAAACCTTCACCGTAAGTCCAAATTTGGACTTCCATAGGTCAAAATGGGGTAGAACGAAATTTTCTACAACATGGAACCATCAAAACTTGGAAATAACAATCACTACAACAAAAAACCCTTTTCATGACGGCTAAAAAGCGTCATTAATGACGAACCATGACGCTTTTTTTTTTCTACAGCAACGGTTATGAAAGCGGGTGTTATAAATGTTTTTTAAAAGCGTCATAAAATAACCGTCATGAATAGTTTCTATAAAAGCGTTATGAATAGTTAATATATAGTGCACAATTCAGAACAATTTTAAAATGTCATGAATAGATAATATGTATAGGCTCAATGCAGCACATTTATAACACTCATATTACTGAACTCATCACATTTATAACACTCAATACTGCACATTATATATTACTTTCCAAAAACTTCTCAATTCAATTTTAAAACAACAACTTTGAACTATATTCACAAGAAAACATCGAAATGTTATATCACCATCTTCATTACATTATCTCAAAATAGGGTATCCAAATACATATATTTACAACTACTACTTAAATGAATCCTCAAAACAAGTAACTACTTTGGCTTCAACTTGAGCACATAAAAACTGTCAACATCACGTGTAGCAAATTCTACCACTACAATAATAGTTGCATCTTCATGTGCACCTGAGAAAGAAAATTAATACTAGTTAGCTACAATTCTACCATACATCTATAACAAGTATTATCAACACATCATAACACCAACTTACAAATTTGAAAATAGAGAGAGCTCTATGAGCTAATCTTAAAAAACTTCAATGACTAAGGCATTAAAAACGATATATCAATGGTTCATGCTTTAAACCCCATCTTCTTAAATTTTAGTTTAATTAAAGGTAGAATTAGAACTACTAATTTTTTTTCTTAAGTTTGAACAATCAAATTTATTGGATACTTGACCACAAAAGAATTAATAATCACTACAGCTAAATTCTTTCCAGAAAAGATGTTAGCTTAGGAGAAAACTTATTAACTGTTCCAGAAGTCAAGCTACACATACTTAGAGAGAAGTAAAATACTTACCGGTAGAGCCATCTTCTTCAATGTACTCATTGTCAAAGAGTGAAATGATTCATATTCAAGAAACTATTTGATACTATGACAGAAACTATTTACCAATCTGGAAGAAGCCAAAATGCTTGCTAACACTTGTATCATATCAGAAAAAGCTTTATCTATTGATACCACATAAAAGTCCCAGTCTTCACCCAATTATAATATAATATGCAATTTTTTCTTTTACTCCGTAATGCAAATATATCCATGTCTAAAATGAGAGAATTAGAAGAATAAACTCTTAATTTTAATGCTTACCTCATGAACCCTTGGTCTATGGTGTCTGAGCTCCAGTAATGATTCCTTCCTTTCTATCAGGACTCCAAGTTTCCCATGCACAAATACTTGAGCTGCACTCAAAAGGATACAAAATTCAGCTCAAAAGAAGTCATAGTCAACTAAGAGTTTTTGCTTTGATTCTATACTCATGCACAAATACTTGTATATTATCCCACTTGAGGACAGTCCAATATACCTAGATGCAGTAGCATTTACATGGTTAGCTTATACATTCTACTATAGATAATGTAACATGAAAAAAATAAGTTATGACGAACTCACTTATCACGGTTAGCAGCCGCTTTATTCCTGACTGCCTGTATTTTTTCCTTGTCATTTAGAAGTGCTACAATCGATTCAACCTTCTTTCCTACATTTATTCCAGAATCCTTCCCATTAGGCTCAACATATGCGAAGCCTGAAAGGGACTTGATAAAAATAAAGCAAGTAAATACAAAGTACATAAAAAATATTTGATATACCAAATTCTCAAAGTTTTAAAGATCAAGGAAGTTCTAATAGAACATATAACCAAAGATCATTCCAAGTAACTATTAATCACATGAGGAAACTTCATCTCATAAGATGATAAAATAATAAATAAAATGATCATATAATGCATTGATATGCCTTAGCTAGGAAACATTGGCACTAAAACCGGTCCCATCTCTGTCTCATTGTAAACACCAAAATCATATTTGTGCCACTGTGTCAATATCTTGTCGTATTCTTGTTCGTGCAATATAGCGGTAAGCATCAACTTTCTAACATAACACTATAATTTCTGTCTAATCCCAAAGATGGGCACAATTTTATCATAATGCTAATGGAACATCATTGAAAAACATTGCATCCATCATTGCTAAGAAAGAATAGGAGCAGTTAAAATTTCCAAATAGGTGACAAGAATTTGACATGTAGGATGTAATAACAACAACAAATTCATAACAAAATACTAGGATGAAACTCGAGGGCCCTCTTTGTAGTAGAAAATGTTTGTGATCGCATTCCAATATTTTAGGATATTCCATTTGATGTTTTTGTGACATTGTCAGCATAGCGTGTTCAATGGTGATCCTTATAGTTTCCCTCCTTTATAAGTTTCAATAGATGTTCTTCTTTCTTTCTACAGCCTGTGCTCAGTGACTTTCCTCTTTCCACGGTCAATTCTTATCTAACCACGATCTTGTCCAATGTATAAAATTCAGTTTGAACAGCGTTAGGAGCAACAACCAACAACTCAACAAGCTGTGCTCAAGTAAACAATAGATACCAACAAATATTGTGTCTCCGAAAAGGGATGCTGCGTGACAATGCAATCATAATATTCAGACATTTTAAGTATCGGACACTGTCAAGAGTTGGTAAATCATAATGCTTGTAATAATCACTGCCATCTATAACAACAATTTTAGAAGTTATATATGATAATGAACCATACAATTCAATCATTTTTAAGAAATCTAATAAATTTACAGCATTCTCTAAGTATAATCTATGAAAATGTTAAAAATGAATGAATAATGGGGCACTATACAGCACATGAGTGAAGTTGCTACTATCCAAGCAGAGCTTTATTAAGTGAGATATAGCGAGGAATTCGTGAAGTCCCACAACTGCAAATACAAAAAATCAAGAAAATCATAAAGCATGAGCAGAACAAATAACTTTCACCAACTCTATGAACAAATGATAAAGCATAAAGCCTCAACAATAATCCACATTTCTTTATGACCAAAAAAAATTGCTTAGAATTATTTCTTGAATATTAAAAAAGAACCCACCAAGAACAACAGAATTAGTTCTTTGACTCTAATCTTCAAGTAAAATTTCGAAATCATACCTGACCCTCTCCTCCTCTTCCTTCAAACTCCCAACGCTCCCAGCCCTCCTCGCCTTCCTGCTCTCGTACTCCACGTCGTCGGTCGGCAGCTCGTAACGGGAATAAAAGGGTTTTTAATTTCTTCAAAATTAGGGTTAGGGTTTTGGAGTTGGGGGAAAGGAAGGAGAAGAAGAGGAGAGGAGGGTGTAAGGAAGAAGAAGTGACCTATGAGGACTTCGGATCCGAGGCCGACACCGAAACCGATGAAGCGGCGGAGGTTGCGGACCCACGACATCGACGACGCCGGAGGAAGGAGAGGGAGAGCGCGGAGAAGATGACGAGCAGAACCCTAATGCTCCTCCTTTGCGTTCTTGTCGATCACGTGTGCGACGGCCTCGAGCTTGTCCTGGAGAGCGACGAGGAGCGTGAGGCCCTCCTCGAAGATTTTGGATCTAGAATTAGGGTTTTGGAGTTGGGGGAGAGGAGGGAGAAGAAAGGAGGAGAAGGAGAAGACCAGAATGTTTTGGGGGGAGAGGCGGACTATAGCAAAAATTTTGCCAACAATTAAACTTAAAAAATATTACAAGTTTGCCACCGCTCTAAACTATTAATAACGCTTTATTTTATAAACGTTATAAAAAGCCCAGAATTAGCCAAAACCGTCATAGAAAAAAGGTATTTTTCAACTTAATAACGCTTATGTATCAGCCGTCATTAAAACTCCTTGTCGAGCATCATTAATAGGTCTTTTTGTTGTAGTGAATGTTAAATAGATCAAAACTCAAGAAATTCGAAAATACTATAAACTTAGATCTAGAATAATTTAGCCATAGAAATTGAAAATACCAAGCACTAAAGTGTCTTAGAATATTGAGAGGAAGACAATGGAACAACAAAAATGGAGATCCATCAAGAAGCAAGTTGGCACTTGCCTATCTCTTCTAGGTTGGTGGGAGAGTTATGAGGAAGAAGAAGAGTAATGAAGAGAGAGAAAGGGGATGGGCTTTTAGATGAAGAAGTGGTGGTAGGTGGGGGTTTATTTCGGTTCATGATGGACCAACATAATTAAACCAATCTAAGCCGAACACATAGCAAAGCTAAAACAGAGTATAAAAGCATAAAGTAAGGTGCAGGAATAAAATTGCAGGAAATTAATTAACATAAAATTTAAAGGGATTTAAATACAGAGCAATACATGATAAATACAAAATATTTACATTTAAACAGTACATGCATTCTAAAAATACATATTCTGGGAATGGGAAGTGACATCTCTATCCTCCTTAGAAAAATTTTGTCCTCGGAATTTCAAATCCAAGCAGGATAGAAACATCAGAGCTGGACTACTCCAGGTATAAGCAATTTAAGTAAGCAATCATTCTACAATGTCAATAGTAAGTAACATACCTATGTTGAACTTTTTACGACACCAAGCAATTTTACTCATAAGGTAACAAGCATGAGGAGTTTAAGACAATCAAGGTATGCAGAAAGAGATATACCTTGTGAGTCAAACAGGTACGGATACCGTGATCGGATATCATCCTCACGTTCCCACGTTGACTCCCCTAAAGAGTGATGACCCCAAGCAACCCGGACAAGGCTAATTGTTCGGTTCTTGAGTATCTTCTCTCTTCGGTCCAAAATATACACAGGCTGTTCCTCGTAAGACAGGTTGGTACCAACAACCAGCTGAGAATGATCAAGGATATGGCTTGGGTCCGACACATACCTTCGCAACTGAGATACATGAAATACGTCATGCACCCCTCGTAACAAAGGTGGAAGGGATAAACGATAAGCAACATCGCCTATCCTATCAAGAATAACAAATGGGCCCACGTACCGCGGATTCAACTTCCCGCGAACGCCAAACCTAATGACCCCACGGGTAGGTGAGATCCGCAAGAACACGTGGTCCCCAACAGAAAACTATAGCGGCCTACGATGCTGGTCCGCCCAATGACGATGCCGATCCTGCGCAACTCGAAGTCGTTCTCTAACTCCCTTAACCACTTCAACGGTCTGGACAATTATTTCTGGGCCTAGCATCTTCCTCTCCCCGATATCGTCCCATGCTAGTGGCGACCTACACTTCTTACCATATAGCACTAAAGGAAAAGTGTGTTTTTACGGCACGCAATGTGTGCCGTAAATCACTTTAGACGGCGTACATGCTCATGCCGTATTTGCCCATGCCGTAAAAAAGGGATAGTTTAGACGACATAAACTGTGTGCCGTAAAAACTCGATATATGCGTCGTCTATAATAAATAACGGCATTCATTATGCATCGTTAAAAGAGAATTATGGTGTGTATTGCATGCCGTTAATCCACAATTACGACATTTAATAGCATGCCCTTAATGCATATCACGACATTCATTGGCACGCCATTAATACATAATCACGTCAATCTGTTGTACGCTGTGAAAAAGTTTTTACAACATACCTTTGCCTCTCGTTATTTGTCAATTATGACATCTATTGAACGTCGTAAAAAGTATCTATTACACATCAATTATGACATATTAGGCACGCCTTAAATTCTATTCATCTTTTTTTTTAAAAAAGTTCTCCTCTTTTGTATATTCAATTTTACTTTTACATTCGATACCTGAACAAATAAGAATAATACCAAATCATCCAAATCCATTTCTTATCACAATTGTGAAAAGTAATAACTTTCATTGAAATAATAACATCCAATTCCATAATCAAAAGCTACTATAGTACACAACAAGGGTCATAGAAATTCCCAAACATGAAACAATTGATAAAAGTCATCCGAATTTGCCTACCATGGCCAATTTGGAAATTATAACAATGGTAAAAGTCATCTGAATTCCAAATCATGAAATAAAATGTCACAAAAAAAGATATTGTATACTTAACATAGGCCTACACAAAATATATTAATTCTTAATTTCCTTTACAGTCAGAAGCACAGTACTACAAGGAAAAAAAATATTTTAAGGCCATGGTCCAGTAATCACCCATGCATCAAAAGTGTGAGGTCAACATCCTCATCCTCCAAGCAAATAACAAAATAAGGAGTAATCTTTTAAGTAACCTAGCAACCTGTTACATAACAATAAAAAAAACCACATTAATGATGATAATCTGGCAGAATGGAGCATAATGATATAATGCATCATAATAATATAAAGCATGAAAGAAGAATGACAACATATGAGAACAAATTAATAACTTAAAGAATGATGAAAAACCTGACAGAGCTTGGGAACCTTCCATAACCAAAGAACTAATTTTAAACAAAAAAAAATTGAATCCTACAAACAGAAACTGTAGGATGTTGAACAATTAATAAGCAAAAGATTATTTCTACTTCAATACCCTTTCAAAAAGAAGTCAGCACAAAAAGAAATCAGGAACTGAATCCTGCAGTACAAAATGAAGTCAAAAACTGAGAAGGCAATAATGAACTTGAGAGTCTCATGTTAGTTTGTCCCTGTGTATGACACACAACTACCACTACAAGTTTTTTGGAGACACTGACCAAGTTTATCAAATCCTGTTAACCCAATCTACCTTTGACTCAAAGACACCTGACCAAGTTTATATATCTTTTTGTCGTGTCCGTGCAATGCAACATAGGAGCACATGTGTGTGCGCATATGTTTCTGTGTGTCTGTATGTATTTATGCAACTCAAGACACTCATATACTTCTACTTAGTCTAATGGTCTCTTTTTCCACTTATTTTCTTGTTCTTTTTTAAGACCCCAGTTAAATTTCCTCAAAGATAATCATGTTTGGAATGTGGTACCAACAAGAGAGAAAACAGTCGTAAACAATTTGTAACATGGTTCATAGAATATCTCGTACGTCCACGGCGCACATAATTTATTTTTATAATTTGAGAGAGTTACAATTATAGAGCCCTATTTCTAGGCAGAGATTAGGGCAATCACAGACTTCAGCCTAATTGTCGAAATACCCCTACTAATATACTGGTAAAAGAAATTTCTGGCAAATTAGCATCAACTTGATTCTGCTCAAAGGTTAAGTTTGGTTGATACTTTGCTTTATAGGTAGCATTTTTAACACATCTTGTGGAACCTTACGCTGCTACAACCTCAACTAGGAGTTCCTTGAAAGCAGTGTCTGAGGAATCTCCTGGCATTCAATTGGCTACAAGGCATTGCTTTATTCTTGAAAATCTGCCTGATGATATGAAGGATCCACCAGCCAGTGAGAGGTTTGTTATTTGTTCATTAGTGGTTACAGACTAATGTTATGACCTTTGTATTCCAAGCATCTGACAAATTGGACAAAATTACAGTGCTGTTACTGAACATGGACATTAAGGAGGCTCCAAAGGAGGAAGAAAAGATGCCAACTTCAAGTGTCAGTGATGAACTAAAGGCTCCAAATGGCAGTGATGAACCAAAGGCTTCAAATGCCAGTAATGAATTGAAGCCTCTGAATGCCAGCGATGAGTTAAAGCCATCAAATGGCACTAATGGACCAAAGCCTTCAAATAGCAGCGATGGGTTAAACCCTTCAAATATAAGTTATGAGATATAGCCTTCAAAGGCAGTGATCAGTTAAAACCTTCCGAAGGCAATGATGAATTACAGCCTTCAAAAGGCAGTGATCTGTTACAGCCTTAGAAGGCAGTGATGAGTTAAAGTGTTCAGATGGAAATGTTGACTCAATACATTGTTTATCACGGATTTGTTACCAAAATTACACATTTGTTTCTTTTTTGGGGCTTTTAATAGTTGGGAGAATAATTATCTTGTTAATACGAGGTTGTGTGGACTTGTGTCACTCTTGAATGTTCTTGTGTAAAACATTGTGTAAATTGTATTCTCATAATGAATAATAGTTGATAATTGAGAGCTGAAGCTTATGTTCAATAGAGCCAGCTCTGGTTCAATAGAGCCATTTTTTTAATTCCTAACCATTTTTACTGTTGGAAATTTTTGTTTTCCTAATGGGTTTTAAGTGTTAGAATAATTTGCGCTTCTAATGGTAAACAACCGTTGTAAAAGTTTGCATTCCTAACGGTAAAAACTGTTTTGGTGTAGTGACAAGTACCATGGTCCCGACCCTTAGATGAGTATTTCCATCCTTGAGACAATTATCATATTGTAAAATAAGAACCATGATCATATACTGGGAAACCTGAGTATTTCTAAGAAGCATCTAAAGAAATACTTTAGTTAGCAAGTAAAAGTTCATAAATAAAAATAATCCCAAACAAACCCCTATCCGCATGAACTATTTTAGTTAAGCAACTGATGGCTTTTCATGACCATAAAAGAACAATAATACAACTGAAAGCTGAAACAACTTTCATGGAATAAAATTTATCATAAGAAGTAGAGGACGAAAAAGAAAAGCTCTTCTACATGTTATGGAGTGAGCATGGTTACCTGGATATCCTAGCAACCAAGTGGCGACCCTAAAAGATACTTTTGAACTAGGAAACTAAAGATGACCCTGTAGCATAGATAACAAAGTCCATAACAAAACCATAAGTACCAAAGACTCCAAAAGATAAAAAAAAACAAGACCAAAAAGGGATAAAGAAAAGGATACTCATATTACCTTACCTCAAAAGTGTTACCACTAGTCAAATTTGAGATACTTTATAGGCCACGCAATTGTGCTTGATAAAGCCTCATGTAGAAGAAAAAATTCACGTGTCGGCCGATACAAAGTCACCTCATAATCAATTACTTCATGAACCCAAAGTTTGTAGCACTCGTTTCCTATAGCCACATGATGGACCAAATCCTTGGGATTTGTAGATGCAATCTCACCAATTGCAACAACTTCTAAACCCGTCTCCCAATTCAACAATTTACATTTTGTCCCAATGTTAGGGGAACTTGGATTTTCTGTATTTTCCTTTTCTCGCCTTGTTTGCGTTATCCCACGATTGGTAGAACTTTGGACCCCATAGTTTGAGTTAGCCTTTTCCCTAGAGTTTGAGTTTTCAATTTGCTACATGCATGAAAAACACATTAACTATTGAACAAGTCAGTATACAATAAAGAACAAAAATACTATGTCGAAGTCAAAACTTACCGTGTTGTTTTTTCTAATAACCTTTTCAGCAATGGTTTTATATAAATTTCTCAATTCAGTCAATTCACTTTCTAATTTACTGAATTTGTCACGATTATATTTTTGGCCTTCCACTTTTGAAGGAGTTGCCCCAAAGCCAAGCCCTCTTACTCTTCCTCGTCGTTCGGGACCAATTACTTTCGAAACAGCATCAACTTCAAAAGATTTTTTTCTGATGGTGTTGCCAACTTATGAGTATCTTCTACGTCATCCTAACAATAAATTATACAGTAGGTAATTTTAGAATGATACAATAGTATAAACAAATGGTACACAATATCTAACAGAGTACATTTCTAAAACAAAGTCATCAACATAAGAAAGCTGATGAATGCAACTTAAAATAATAATAATAATAATAAATGTTGAAAGTGTTATGTATTGCATTAGACTTGATCCATATAATGAGCTTGACACATGCAACTTAAATGAAAATTTCATTGTTAAGTCCATATGATGCACCTTAGGAGCAAATATGGTTTAATTACAACTTTGGTATCCCAAAGTGCTCTCTGGGACAACCAAGCAGGTTGGGGCAACCATTGTTCTCTACACTAGAATATCAGCTACCATGTGGGAAAAAATAAGCCAAAACCTTCACAAAAGAACTAGCTTATCCACAACTAAGCATTTTGTATACATGTGCTCTGTCATAATTCATAATAGACTGTCGCATTATGCCATTATAGAATTTTAAGTACAAGAAGATACCAAATTGGTTTTTAAGTCCGTGTTCTAGATATTTATATAAGCAGTGCAAAAGCCAGATGATCAAATCCAGTACCACCTTCTCCTTTTCTCTACTGCTATGAAAAAGCAATGTAACTAACTTTGCAGACAAGGCCTAAGTAGTGTGATGAATTGGGCTCCCTGTCAGATCCCTTACCTAAACTGAACAATGATGGAGAGGCGTGCAGTAAGCTGTGACACCTATAACGACAATCCAACCGATGAACACAATCTATTTAACACAGGGCTCTACATGGTGGCGTCAAATAGTTAATAACCTAAGAAGCACGGAAACCAAAATCTGTGAAGTGTCCGTGTCTCGCCATGCCAGACATGACACATATACTCCAAACCCCTACATATCAGTTGGTAACCATATCTTATAATTAGTGTTATAAGATACTCCAACCTTTTTTTTTCCTGATACTCCAACCTTTTTTTTTCTGATACTCCAACCTATCTCATTATAAGATACTGTTAGAAAAAGCACAAAGAATCTTAAGATTCTTAACAAGAAGAGCTAGAATTTCTACATGGACCACTATAGTTCAGAATGGCCATAAGCAAAATGCACAATTCTCTGTAAATAAGCAAAATAAATCTGCTTCCCAAGTGGAAAAAAAATTCAGATACGGGCTGATATTTTGTATTATGCCTAATTCATCATTAACATAGTAGAATAAGAAATATTTCTTTTCGAAAGCCTGTTTGAAACACCATACAAGAAAGAGAATTTCCTTATGTATCTTGATCTTATGCACGAAAAATAGAAGTTATGTTCCTCAAGGTAAGAGTACATATATCGAATATATGCTGGAAGTTCATAAACATTGAAATTTTTTCGAACAATAATAAAACCAAATCAACAATGCTTACCTTTTTTCCTTCAGCATATATAAAGAGTAATTAAGGTTGGTCAGTCAATAGTGTGGTGGAGGTTGTACTGATCAGGTATGACCAGAAAATCGAATCTTGATAACCCCTTAAACACATTCAGTTGCGAACTGTAGCTGTTATCTGGCACTAAGATACTATAATGTACAAAGACGAAGAAAGTTAAAGTATTGCCGGTTAAAGATCTTACACAAAGGCAATAGTTTACTTGCAGATATCCTATGATGTATCAGACATTTTGGACTTCTTTAAGCATTGTATATATATTTGATTCTTAAGCAAGTACATGAAGTAATTTAGAAAATCGTACTTGCAAGATCAATACTATACAAGTTATGATAATTTTGGACCATTTCATGGAGCCAGATGGTAGACCTCAGTTTGTGATATACCATTGGAGCCTATTTTAGCCACAAATATATCAAGAACTACAAACACTACAAGAATGGTTCATGTGTTATAATGTAGAACAAAGAGTACAAAATAAATAACAAGGCATTTACCAAAATTCTCTTAGCCTCTTCACTCAATGTACCCGTCTTCCTATGATGTCCCTTGATCCATACTTCAACTCTTTGTATGGAATCAGGATCATCACTTTGTTGACGCTACACGACAAATTTTAGGTAACAAACATAGAGTAAAAATAAGTTAAGCCTAACAAAATGACTGAGGTAATAAAACGGGTTTTTAGGTAACAAGCATATATGTATCACTTAGTTACCATTTCATCCTCTAGACGAGCATATCCCTTGCGACTAGTTGTATGCAACAAAATTTGACTTTTCCGCATCTTCTTAAATCTTTCACTTCTCTCCTAAATTTCCATATGAAATATAACATTACATGGCAATAGCAAAGAGCTAGAGAAAAAATTTATATTAGACCAATAAAACTAGCAACACTTGCCTTAAATTCTGGACCACTTCTCTTGATTACAAAAGCCTTCCAATCTTTAAAGACTGGTATATTGTCAGGTTTGAGGAGGGCGAGTGCTCGTGGCAAACCTACAACTTTTGCTTGCTCCATCACCTCTTTCATCAAATTAGATTTATGCTCACGCCAATGCTTTCCCAACTTTTGGAATGTATATGTCTTGTGACAATCATCAAGTATATATTTTTGCTATAAGAAAAACATTGCAGTCAATAAAATTCATCTTATGTCTAATATGTAAGTACGATGTATATAAATATTACCGTAATGTGATCCCATATTTGATCTCTAAAAACATCAGAAAGATCCATCCAACTCTCCATTGTCACCGGCACTAAGTCTCTTACCATCGAGCCCAAAAAACTAGCAAATTCAGCTGTATTATCTCCAATTGGTTGTCCTCTATGATTGAAATCCACCGGAACCGGATTTTTTCTCTTGCGAATATGATCCATTTTAGACTTGCCCCTGGTATTCTTCTTTTCAGGCACATTAGAATTTGATTGATTTTGGTCACTTGGTGTATCAGGTGACAAGTTAGGAGGAGAATTAGAGTCTTCATGTGATATTCTTACACCTTCATTTCCTCTTTGCATGGTTTTGGCAATGACAGCTAAATTTTGTTTCACTCCTCTTTTTGTTCCTTTTTTGGAAGACTTCATAGAAACAAGCAAATAATAAGAACTAAAAAAATTTCACCAATATATTAGTAAAGAACATATTATAAAGATAAATTGAGCTTACTTCACCGGATCCCAACATGTTCATTTTCTAAATTGACTTGTGGAGGTAGAAAATTAAATTACTGAACAAAACATAAAAGAGGATTAGCCATGTTAAAAAAAAGGGTGAATAGTAATATCTAATCCTAAACAATACATAAAAGAGGAATTAAGAATAACAATAAACTACTTGGTAGAACGATATAATAAGGAGATTGCTAATAGTTGGGTATGCTACACATGGACATCAAGAAATCATCGTATAAAAATCTCTCGAAGTGGTTGCAATCAAAATCTTCTACTGGACTAGTAAGTCTCAAGGTTCAACATGTATTTACTATTTAAGAAAGTTTTGGTGTATAAATTGTTCCATGTTATTACTGCATAATAGTATCATTTGCAAGCAAAATCTTCTACTTAAACCTGTGTCATGTTTCTTTCACAAATGCTATCTTATTTGCATATAGTATCATTTAATTCACTATCCTGAAATGATGCGATTGACTAAAAAAGAAATTTGTGCCAAAAAAAACTTTTCAGTTTCCATGTAAAATAAAATTTTAAGGATGTGCAAGTTGTAAACCCTCTTCTCGAATATATGCAATTTCTACAACTAGTATCTTTCAAAATAGCAAAATGGTAACAGACTTGATGAAGTCTCAGTAAAACTAGACTTGATGAAGTCTCAGTAAAACAAGACTTCCTAAATATATCTCAGTAAAACAAGAGGCACGCACGTAGAAGCCTCCTCCACCATTGGAAAAGTATAATAACTTTAAAAGAAGCTTCCACTAACAGACTTGGTGAAGTCTGAAAAATTCATAAGTTAGGTAGCTGCATGCCAATGACATTAAATGATATAAAGTATGGAGTTGCAGGTCTAGGCTCACCTCTCTTGGCATCAAGACTTTGGAATAACTCTGCAAAATCATGGAATTCCAATACAAGAAATTACAATACAAGAAATTACAAATATATGAAAACAAGCAAATGTAACATAATCTGAAGGGGCACCAAAAATAAACAAAATCTAAAACACAACTATATTGGCAGAACCAGACATAAATAGAATCTGAACCAAACATAGGCAGAAAATATTTGAATCATTCTGGAAAAAGAAATTACAATATAACCACATCTGAAACACAACTATACTGACAGAACCAAACATAAACAAAATATAAACCAAACATAAGCAGAAATCTCATGACATTGCAAACACCAACACTTGAAACAAGGTAGCTTCAACAATATACGGTCTTATGACCAGATTCCCCGTCTTAGTTAATATTCGGAAGCACCATATACCTGCAACATAATCAATAACTGCAAATTAATGAATAATGTAACACGTTAAATATTAAAATGACCTCCAGGTCAAAAAATTAATTACCTCATCTGAAGTCATCTTCTCACAATCATGTCTTACATAACCTTCACCATCAAGATTCGGATCAAGTCCTAATACATCCAATGGTGCACATGGCATGTATGCATCCTCTTCGAAGCTTTCTAACTCATAAAAACCTCTTGGTGGTGCTTTTAAAACAACATACCAATGTGATTCATCACTGTCTCTTGAATAAAATACTTGTTTTGCTTGCGATGCTAAAAGAAACGGATCTTTTTCGAATTGGCTTAGCCCTTGGTGAAGGTTAACCAATGTAAATCCTTCTTCAACTTTGACACCATTTTCTATGTTTGTCCAATCATATTGAAATAAAGGAACTTGAAAGTTGTAGTAGTCAAGCAAAAGTATGTCTCTAATAACCCCATAATAAGATACTTTTCCAATGACATGAGATGTATCTCTTGCACTAGATCGACAAATCATTTCTTCTTCAATTGAAACACCACTATTTTGTGTACTTTTTTCGGCAGCTTTTGTATGAAATCGATGACCATTGATGACATAACCTGAGAACGACAGTACATCTTTTTTAGGTCCACAAGCTAGCCACCTTAATGTACTCGACATCGTACCAGCATGGCCCTTTTTGACTTTATTTGCTAGCCATCCTATGAAAGTCTCTGTATGTCTCTTTTGTAACAGACTTTCATTCTTCAAAAGACGCCTATCCAAATGCTTAAGCTCCTCTAAATGCATTCTGGTATTAAATTATAAGCACATAAGAACATAGTAAGTGAAAATAAGATTATAATTTGGTATAATACTTACTTAGTATATGGTTCGACTTCAGAACTATTAAACAAAACAGTACGATGAGCGATCTCTAACATGTCAGAAGACATAGTCATCAATTTTCCCTTAGAAATTGGCCTCCCTTCTCCAATAGTTTCATTTTCAAAATCATCATTGCGTCTATGTTGAGCACCAATTTCAGCAGCTTGCTTTATGTACCCGCTACAAAAACTTGAGCACTCTTCAGCAAGATACCTTTCTGCTATACATCCTTCAGGTCGTGAACGATTTCTAACATATCCTTTTAGCACCTTCATGAATCTAAATAAAAACTAATATTAAAAGAGAATAGAATAATTTATAAGTATATTATTAATTCAAAATACAATGTATTACCTTTCAAAGGGGTACATCCAACGAAACTGTACTGGCCCACCAATTCGAGCTTCTCATGCAAGATGAATTGTAAGATGCACCATAACATCAAAAAATGATGGAGGAAAAAATCTTTCTAATAAGCACAATGTTTCTGCAACTTCAATTTCGAGTTGTTCCAATTTGTTTTTATCGATCACTCTTTGGCATAATTCATTAAAAAATGAACAAAGTCAAAATATTGCAGTTCTCGTACCCTTTGGTAGAAGTCCTCTTAATGCTACGGACAAGACTTGTTGGAGTAGAATGTGACAATCATGAGACTTAAGGTTTAAAATCTTAGAATCATGCAATGACACATGATTTGAAATATTGGAGCTGTAACCATCAGGCAATCGTAAATTTGCAAGCCTCTTACAAAACAATTGCTTCTCCGACCTTGATAAATTGTAAGACCCTGCTGCCCATCGAAACTTGTCCCCTACTTTTTCAGCATGTAGATCTTTTCTTATGCCCATTTCTTCCATATCTTTATGAGAATTCAGCCCATCCTTTGTTTTCCCCTTTATACTCAATATTGTGCCAACAATGCTCTCATAAATGTTCTTTTCAATGTGCATCACATCTAAATTGTGTCGCAATAGCAAATTCTGAAACATTGTATAAAGAGGTATTAAGTTAGATATTGGGAGGGACCTTAACACAACTCTAAATAGCAAAAAAATCTAGAATTTACCAACCTGAGAAGTATTACAGTTTGCATAAATAAATTATCAAGGTAAAAAAAATCAAACGTGCTAGACCATTTAAAAGCTAAGTCAATCTGAAATTGAAAACAAGCTTCAGGATCATGGACATCTGGCCGATACAGGTCAATACAGTCAACATAGGTTGGAGATAGACCAAAGCTTGTAAAAAAATGTGCTGAATTTTAGTTAGAACTGGTAAAATAAAATTAAAACAAGTCGAAAAAACTCATAATTTGGTGATATTGGTGAAAATAGCTTGGAGTTAGACAAAACTTGTCAAAATTGATAATATTTTGATAGTAAATGCTGCATTAGTTCAAAATTTGGTCTAAATTGGCAAACCATCGATAAATTTAGGTCAATACTTGCAAAAACATACCTACATATTTTAGCCAAAATAGAGAAAATGTGCTAAAATTTGGTCAGAACTCGCAAATAAAAATCAAAACTCAGAATTTCGTTATAATTAGTGAAATAGGTTGGAGTTGGACCAAAACTTGTAAAGAAATAGACGATACGTTGCTAATAAAGGCTGCAACACTTTAAAATTTTGTCTAATTTGGCAAAGAACATGATAGTTATTAAATTTAGAACTAAAAAGATATTTTATATTCAGAAAAAGATAGAGAGAGAGAGCGTTAATGATAGTACCTCCCAATAAGGTAACTCAAAGAAAATTGATTTTTTCTTCCAAGGCCATATTGCATCAATGTTTAGTTGCTGCTTCTTCCTCTTCTCTTTCTTCCTTTTCTTCCCGTCTTTTGTTAGTTTTTCAGAATTTTTTGCATGGTTGTTGTCTTCACTCTTTGCTTTCCCAAAATCATTTACATGCTTCTTTACCATAGAAAAAATTTCTGAACCGCTTAGTGCTTTTGGCTTCCCTCTACGTTCTTCGTTTCCATCAAACCATGACTTTTTTAATCGAAATGGATGATTGTGCGCAAGAAACCGTCTATGGCCCATGTATACATGCTTCTTACAATTAGCCAACCGTCTTGAAGATGTCTCAATTCCACATATAGGACAAGCTGCTCTACCCTTTGTGGAATATCCAGATAAATTTCCATAAGCTGAAAAGTCATTTATTGTCCACATTAAAACAGCCTTCAAATTAAATGTGGATTTACTGAATGCATCATAAACACTCACACCATTTGTCCAAAGCTCTTTCAAATCTTCTATAAGTGGCTCCAAGTAGACATCTATATCATTCCCTGGTTGTTTAGGCCCAGAGATCAATAAAGTCAACATCAAGTTTTCCTTCGACATACATAAGGACGGAGGTAGATTATAAGCAACCAAAATCACAGGCCAACAACTATATTGAGTACTACGATCACTGAAAGGGTTAAATCCATCAGATGATAGACCAAGCCTAATATTATGTGGATCTGATGCAAAATCAGGCCACTTATTATCAATCATATTCCAGGCCATGGAATCAACCGGGTGTCGCATCTTTCCATCCTGACTTTTGTGACTATGATGCCATATTAATTGTTCTGCCTTTTCAGGTGATTTAAACATTCTCCTAAATCTTGGTATTATAGGAAAGTACCTCAATACCTTTGCAGGGACTCCAGTTTGAATCTTCTTGGTGCGTGCATAAACTTTCCACCGTGAAGCCCCACATTTTGGACATGTCTCCATATGTTCCTTTTCCTTTCGAAACAAACAACAATCATTTACACAAGCATGTATCTTCTCATAGCCTAAATCAAATTCCTTGAGTAGCTTCTTTGTTGAATATAATGAATCGGGAAGCTTATTGTCCTGCGGTAGAATTTTGCCTAGCATCTCAAGAAGTTCATTAAAACCATTGTCTGTGAGACTATGTCTAGCTTTATACTTGTATAGGGCAACGACTGCAGCCATCTTTGTGTAAGTAGAGCCACCATATAAAGGAAGTTCAGCATCCTCCACAAGATTTGCAAAATGTGGCTCTTTTCCTTCATGTGTGGATTCCATATTGTTATCATTATCATCAAAAACATCTTCAAAATATGCATCTCTAAACATTCCATATGTTTCGGGCATTTCAAAAGCTTCATCTCTAGTTGTAGTAGAACTTTCACCATGAAATACCCATTTATCATATGTAGGATCCATCCCAAATATGACTAGATGCTCATAAACTGTATCAAAATGGTGGAATCGATGGCTTAAACAATGGCAATAGGGACATTGGATTTTTCAGGATTTCCCTTGCTAGCTTGAATCGTATCAACAAACATCCGTGCTCCATTTTGATATGCTTGTGAATCTCTACAATTAAAAAAAAACTTCAATATTATATTAAAGATAAAGACCGATAGTATTCTACATTAATATTTATGGTTTTAGGGATTCAATAGTAACCTTCTAAACTTTACCCAACCTTTGTCCATTGTGTATGACCGACTTGGTATACCCTGTAAAATGTGGAAAAAGGACTTCTAATTAGTTCACCTGGTTCGATGTTATACCCTGCTTATTAAAAGGTGACCAAAAGACTTCCTTACGCGGAACACCGAAATATGCATTAAAAATACACAATCCTCTTGGCGTTATCAATCCTCAAACTAAACTATAAGACTAAGCTTGGTGGACTTCAAAAGCAACCTCAATTAGTAAGAAAATAAGAAAACTAGCAGTTCACAAACGATAAATAATATTAGATGACAAACAAAGATATGAACTTCACAGGTAAATCAATTAGAACTACTCCTGCTACTCATGTTAATTAAATTTCATATAAGCTTGTACTGAAAAATAGGAACATTCATCTTAATTATCTGGTGCTTACGTAGACTACGCATGTAAATGGTAAAAGCTTTCTCAAAAGCTTGAACTCATTGATCATGTCTTCTTACAGTTTACTTGACTTGAAAATATTAGCACTGGTCTGATATGTGTATGTGTGATGGTACAAAAAATAAATTTCAGTTTTTAAATTCTGTAACATAAAATTAACTTCACTACTAATTAAATCATGAAATTTATCATCGTATAATTCCATCACTAGAAAAGCAGAGGTAACAAAATGTCAACAAACATTATCCATAATTTTTGGGTATAAATTAAATGAAAGGCAAATAGTACGTAAAACAATCAGCCCTAAAATTTTTATATATGTGGTTGCTCAGTTATTTGACTGAGCAGCTTTATATACACATAACTTTTGCTTTTACTTTATTAGGAAGAAGCCCTTGTATCAAAGTTCAGCATCAAATTCCCCTCCTTAGAGTGAAGTGTGATATATATACAAATTTCTCAAATTAAACCAACAACTTATATGTCAAATTAAAGACAATTATCTTATGGTAAAACTTGGGGAAAAGAAGAAATAGGACTGGAATAACACAAATTTATATGACTGAATAACAAAAAATTGTGTGCAAATAAAACAAAAATTAACAAAAAAAAATCTGAATAACCGTATAGATGTGCTCACCGTAGTCGAAGGTCACCTATAAAACCAAAAATAACAAAAACATCAGAATAAAACCCTAATTACAAAGGGAAAAATTGGGGAAAAGAAGTGTGCTCACTAATTGTATGCCTCGCCGCTTCTCCCACTATGATCTGAGCAAAAATAAATATTAAAATTAAAATCAAAATCAAAAGAATAAGAGGAAGAAGCGGCAGAGAATAGAAAGAAGAAACTGCATGCTTGATTTCCTAAAAAAATTTGAAAAATAACAAGATGAGAAGGAAGAAATCAAACCTTAGAGAGAGGGAGAGATGGGGGAAGAACAAGGCTGAACCTCCGCCAACAATCTCAGAAATTATGCGGTGGTGAAATTTTGAGTCTGAAATTTGAGGGTAGAGAGAATAATAGTCCAAAATAAGAAGAGGGAGAAGTTTTGAGTCTGAAATTTGAGAAGACAATCAAATTTTTGGCGGGGGGGGTGAAATTTTCGTGGAAAAGTAGGCGGGGGCGGGGGCGGGGGCGGGCAAAAAATTTGGGGGGCGCGGGTCTGTGATAAAATGGAGGGGAAAGTTAGGGTATAGTGATTTTATTTTTATTTTTTTCTCAACTTCACGGCATATTTTGTATGCCTTCTTTGTCTGTTAAAAAATTATGGCATACAGTTTAGGTCGTAGAAGACCTAACAAGTTGTAATGTAAATGTTTTTATGGCATTGTATGCCATAAATTAATTATTTACGGCATACTATTGAGATATGCCTTAATTGCAATGCCGTAAAAGCTCATTTTTCTTGTAGTGTAGTACTTCAAATGGTGCCATCTGGATACTGGCTTGATAACTGTTATTATATGAGAACTCGACCAAGTGTAGGTGGTTCTCCCAAGATCCTCCAAAATCTAGGGTGCAAGCTCGCAACATATCCTCTAAAGTCTGAATTGTTCTTTCTGATTTTCCGTCCGTCTGTGGATGGTAAGCCGTGCTAAATCTTAACTTGGTACCCAAGCTATGATGTAAGCTCTTCTAAAAATGTGATGTAAAATGGGTATCTCTGTCTGAAACAATACTGACTGGGACCCCATGCTGCCTGACTATCTGCTGCATATATAATTCTGCCAACTTCTCCGTAGATTGGCCTACTCTAAAAGGAAGAAAATGGGCCACCTTCGTAAGCCGATCTACGATTACCCAAATAGTATCCTTACCACTTGGTGATCTCGGTAAACTGGTCACAAAGTCCATTGTAATATGTTCCCACTTCCATTCTGGGATAGGAAGCAGATGCAATAACCCAGCTGACCTCTGCTATTCTGCCTTCACTTGCTGACATACCAAGCAACGGGAAACAAATCTAGCTATCTTCCTCTTCATCCCGTTCCACCAGAAGTGCTGCTTGATATCTTGGTACATCTTGGTCCCTTCAGGGTGTACAGAATCTGAGAACTATGAGCTTCTGTTATAACCTCATGTCTGATATCTCCACTAGGCGCACATAGACGTGACCCAAACCTAAGTGTACCATCCTCATGAATCTGCATCTCCTTCCTGAGTCCTGACTCACATTCTGTCCTAAGCTTCTGAATCCTTGGGTCTTGTGCCTGAGCTGCCTTGATCCTGTCTACCAAGTCGGATTGAACTTGTAGACTCGCCAGAACTCCTATATCACTAGGAAGTATAACCTCGATGCCCATCTCCTGAAGGTCTTCTAAGATATGCCTCTGTGTTGTTAAAATAAATGTGCCGCCTCTCCTACTGAGAGCATCTGCTACCATATTAGCTTTGCCTGGATGATGTGAAGCTCCACGTCATAATCCTTTATCAACTCTAACCATCTTCTCTGTCTCATGTTCAGTTCCTTCTGGGTAAAGATGTACTTCAGACTTTTGTGGTCTGTGTACATGTCCACTCGGTCACCATATAAGTAATGCCTCCATAGCTTCAAAGCAAATACTACTGCTGCCAACTCCAAGTCATGAGTTGGATAATTCTTTTCGTGGTCTCGAAGCTGCCTAGATGCATATGCTATCACCTTTCCATGCTGCATGAGGACACATCCAAGTCCTTTACCTGACGCATCACAATAAACGGTAAAACCTCCGGGTCCAACTGGCAATGTAAGAATAGGCGCTGATATCAACTTCTACTTCAGATTCTCAAATGATGCTTGGCATTCTGTCGACCAGACGAATGGTACATCCTTCCGTGTCAAGCGGGTCATGGGTGCTGAAAGTCTCGTAAAGTCTGATACAAACCTTCTGTAATATCCTGCCAATTCCAAGAAACTCCGCACATCTGCTACGATCTTGGGTACTGGCCAACCTTCTACTGCTTCTACCTTCTTGGGATCCACTGCTACTCCAGCTCCTGATATGATATGACCCAAAAATGAAATGTGATCCGACCAAAACTCACACTTGCTGAGCTTGGCATACAACTGGTTCTCTCTCAGAACCTGTAACACCTTTCGGAGGTGATCTTCATGCTCCTCTTCACTAGTTGAATATACAAGAATGTCGTCGAGAAACACAATGACAAATTGATCCAAGTACGGCATAAAGATGCGATTCATTAAATCCATAAAGATTGCTGGAGCATTGGTCAAACCAAACGGCATTACTAAGAATTCATAATGCCCATACTTCGACCTGAATGCTGTCTTGGGAATGTCCTCCTTCCGAACCCTCACTTTACGATACCCTGAACGAAGATCTATCTTGGAGAAAACTCTAGCTTTGCTCAACTGATCAAATAAGTCGTCGATCCTGGGTAGTGGGTACTTGTTCTTCACTGTTGCCGCGTTAAGCTTCCTGTAATCGATGCACAATCTGGATGACCCATCCATCTTTTCCACAAGTACCACTGGTGCTGCCCATGGTGATATGCTAGCTTGGATGAACTTCTTCTCCTTCAGTTCCTCTATGTACTTATATACCTTGGCCTGCTCGGAATCCGCCATTCTATAAACTCGATCTGATATCGGTTTAGTTCCAGGTGCTAATTCTTTACTGAACTCAATATCTCTAACCGGTAGTAGACCTGGAAGTTCTTCAGGAAATACGTCTAAAAACTCTTCAACTACCTTCGGGACTTGAACTTCTTCCATTGCCGTCACTACTCCTTGCTCTTGTTGAGTTGCCACTGATCTGACTAAGGTGAACTGCTTCATGCCTGGAATATCAAAAGATACACTTCCTCTACGACAATCTATTGTCGCATGACTGTCTTTCAGCCAGTCCATGCCTAAGATAACGTCGAAATTTCCAACAGAAGATTTTATCAACCGGGCGGGTAAGGAATGCCCGCAAACTACAATGCTACATGCTAGAATAACTCTACTAACTCCTACGAGCCCATTACCAGTGAGTATAATTAACCTCCCTGGCAATGTCTCGAATTCCATTCCTAGCCGTGTCGCAAATTGTGCAGATATAAATGAGTGCGATGCTCCCGAATCAAACAATGCTACTGCGGGATATGAGGCGACGAGAATGTTACCTGCCATAACATCTCCTGATGCCAATGCCTCTTCCAAGGACAGAGTGAATGCCTGCCCTCGACCTCCTTGTTGGTTCCCATGTTGTGGCCTAGCCTGGTGCTACTGGCCCCTTCCTTGATGATGCTGGGGTGGTCTATGCTGGTGCTGCTGCATCGACGGTCCCTGCTGCCGAAACATCTGAACCTGTGTCATGAACGGGCGCTGTGCCAACGGTCTTACTGCTACTGCTGGTCCTCGATACTGTCCTGTCCCTGGTGCTGGCAGAGCAGAAAATTGTTGCCCTGGTCCTCCTGACCTCGAATTCATGGGACAGGTGGTAACCCGATGATTTTGATTTTCACATATCAAACACTGTCCGTTCAATGTCCGACACACATCTCTAGTGTGCCCTATCTTTCCGTAATAAGTGTAGCCCGCTGGGGGTTGCTGGTTCTTCCTCTGTTGCTGTTGCTGCTGCCTGGGTGGTGGTGCTGGTCCTCGCAGTGCCACATCGTGGATATGAATGCCAAGGAATGATGCTGTTGTTCGGGGCGCTACTCCCCCTCCTCCTTCTATCTGACTATGGGATCTCTTCTGACCCCCATTCCTGGCCGCAATCCTCTGAACAGTTATCTCATGCCTTGGAGTCGCCTTCAATACTTCATCAAAAGTCTGGTAATTGTGCCCCTCTATCAATTGCAAGAGCTCAAGATGAAACCCCTGCTGGAACCTCATAGCCCTTTGGCTCTCTGTTGCTACCATTTCTGGGGCGAACCTACTCAATCTGCAGAACTCTGCTGCATAAGCATCTACAGTCTTACCAGCCTGTCTAAGGTTGATAAACTTCTGTTGTAGCTCAAACTGCGCGACAACTCCATAGTACTTTGTCTTAAATCTTGCTGTAAAATCGTCCCAAGCCACAGGACGTCTGATGCCTACCTCCTCTGATTCCCACCAATCACGTGCGAGATCCTGAAGTAACAACTTCACCTGATCCACACGTTCTTCTGCCGACACCTTAGCGGCTGTCAAAATAGCCTCAATATCCTTAAGCCATGCATCTGCTGAGATGGCATCCTCCGTGCCTTCGAAACGGCGGGGGTTGTACTTGCAAAACTTGGCTGACGCTCCTGAATCTGTCCTTGCCCCTTTTTCCAAAGTTGTCTGCAATCCTTGGTTAAGTAGTACATTCTGCTCTTGTAACTGAGCGTGCATATGTTGTTGGGCTAATATCTGATGTTGCTGAGTAGCCATCATCCTTCTCATGATCTCCAGAAGGGCTGGTGTGTCTACTTCCACAGGGATAGGTGGAACTGTTGGTGGTGGTGGAACATCCGGATACTGCGGTCCAGCTGCTGCTTCCACTATTACTTCTTCTTGGATGGTCTCTTGAGTTAGTACCGGCCCTTGTTGCTGATCAACAGGGTCAGGTTGTCCGTGTTGCCCTTGTTGTTGTTGTCCAGTCCTGACAGATGCGAACGAGGTGCCCCTAAGAAAAGGGACAAGAGAACAATCAAACGATCGGACTGGAAAGATCAACGAAGTCAAAGGATACCGGAATGTCAAGCTAGAGTCGAGAGTAACGAATCATTTGATCAAAGGAAAACATGTGTGATTGAGACATCCTATAAATTAAAATACCCCACAAGTCTGAAACCAGACCTGCATGGGCCACCACTAAAACCTTGTCACGCCCCAAAACTAGAATACTGAAGAGCGGGGGAATGACTCAGCCAGCTACGTATTACGGGTAGATGAATACCGTATAATACGATCAATGCTGTCTAAAAGACAAGGGGGTACATACTACATGAAAGTCTTGCTATGGTCACTTCACATATATTGTCTCAATCATTCAAACAAGAAGCAATAACAGAGAACATTTAAGATAAAGCAATAAGGCGTTCCAAACGCTTAGTCAAAATATTCTTGAGATCTGGCTTTACAAAACATAGCCAGATAATATAGCAGCATATACACAATTGTTATCAGCTGCAGTCTGACTTAATTATAATTATGTAAAAGTAAGTGCAAGACTATCCGACTAACATGTCGGTGCCAAGCGACAAAATGTAAAGTAATTAACAAAATGAGCGAGGAAGTAAGGAACCCACTCGAGTCCTCCTGCGATCATTCCTCTAGTATTGACCATCTTGGAGGTAGAAGTAAGCTGAGTCCTTGGGGACCGGCTCTAAATCTGGCCATACAAAACCAGAGAGGTTAGACCTCTAATAGCAAGTACCGCAAGGAAGCACGATATGAAAAATTTAAACCAGTGAATAAGCGAATATAATAATAGATCTCTGTTCGCTACTGGGATTCACGTAACATCACGACACTTCGAACCAACTTTCCAACCAAACAAGGATAGAAGTTGGCCCGTCATGTCCTGATGCTCTGATCATCTCAGTTAGGTAACAGAGTAGGTACAGTACACAAACAAATCAACTTAAACGGCCATCCAACTCCTACGGCTTACTACTGTGAGTCCCAAGTTATCCTGGAATTATGCAATAAGGATTTCTCAGTTCTTACTATGGGCAAGCAAGGCTAGTCTATCCAATCAATCAATTGCGCCAATCATGAATTAGACGAGTCCCAGCGGGACGTCCGTCATCAATATACAATATACAATAATATAAGCAGATACCGCTCCCTGTCCGTGTGGTAGATTTGCAGTATCTGTGGGAACCAGTTGCCTGTTGGGCACTAATAGTCCCAAAGAGGGCTGCCATGTAAGAACTCGGAAATCTATTCTCTCCATATAATAATTATTTTATTTAACTTAGTAGCCTCTATGTTAAGTGAAATCCCATGCCGTGGATCATGGTCATTTCAGAATGAGTACTTCCGTACAAAGTACGATATGCTCAACTCTACAACGATACCCGTGCGGTTAGGTTGTAGGTCTTACATAGCGTAATGCAACAATTAAAACTAACCACAGAATAATTATGCCTTGACCATAAAGTACACATGCTGCATTCGTAAAATAAATAAATAAATTGTAGCCTGCATGTATCTAGATGTCAATATTCGGGATTGGCCAATCGAATTCAATAGTTCATAGTTGATATGAACGTGTCTTATTCCATTCAATTCAATAAGACGACTAGCCAGTCTCTTAGTTTCAACTAGGAACGCATGTCAATTATAAATCAAGATAACAATCAATGTTAATTAATGCCAAATTCGGGAAATAAAATCCATCTCATGCGATTGGGAAATAAAAATCTCATGCGGCTGAGAAATGTGGTTGAGAAATAAATAATCCATGCGGCTGAGAAATGAAATGAGATTCTCATGCGGCTGTGAAATGAGATTGGGAAATAAATAATCCATGCGGCTGAGAAATGAGATTGGAAAATAATTAATCCATGCGGCTGAGAAATGAGATTGAAAAATAATTAATCCATGCGGCTGAGAAATGAGATTCTCATGCGGCTGTGAAATGAGATTGTAAAATAAATAATCCATACGGCTGAGGAATGAGATTGGGAAATAATTAATCCATGCGGCTGAGGAATGAGATTGGAAAATAATTAATCCATGCGGCTGAAGAATGAGATTGGAAAATAATTAATCCATGCGGCTGAAAATGAGAGACCCATCTTCTCAGAAAACCTGAGAATGATGGTCATGGAACCCTTGGCTTCCAAGCTCCATAAAACCTTCACCGTAAGTCCAAATTTGGACTTCCATAGGTCAAAATGGGGTAGAACGAAATTCTCTACAACATGGAACCATCAAAACTTAAAAATAACAATGTTAAATAGATCAAAACTCAAGAAATCCAAAAATACTATAAACTTAGATCTAGAAGAATTTAGCCATAGAAATTGAAAATGCCAAGCACTAAAGTGTCTTAGAATATTGAGAGGAAGACAATGGAACAACAAAAATAGAGATCCATCAAGAAGCAAGTTGGCACTTGCCTATCTCTTCTAGGTTGGTGGGAGAGTTATGAGGAAGAAGAATAGTAATGAAGAGAGAGAAAGGGGATGGACTTTTAAATGAAAGAGTGGTGGTAGGTGGAGATTTATTTTGGTTCATGATGGACCAACATAATTAAACCAATCTAAGCCGAACCCATAGCAAAGCTAAAGCAGAGTATAAAAGCAGAAAGTAAAATGCAGGAATAAAATTATAGGAAATTAATTAACATAAAATTTAAAGGGATTTAAATACAGAAAAATACATGATAAATATAAAATATTTATATTTAAACAGTACATGCATTCTAAAAATACGTATTCTGGGAATGGAAAGTGACATCTTTCCACGATGATGATGATGATGATGATGATGATGAGCGATGATAGGAGTTCGACTGAAGAAAAGTACAGTGAATTACGAATGATCTTTGCGATCTCTGCTGAAGATGAGAGCAATGGAATTCAGATGTCTCGTGAAGAAGAAGAAGACGAAAATCGCAATCCAAATATGAGTTTGTGTGAAGGGTAGTTATGGTATTATAAAGATGGTAATTTTGTAAATACATAGCATCTAAAGGGAATCTTGGAATATTTAACGTAGAAATATATAATTCTGGGCATTTCATAAAACACATCCTGCAGTTGGGTTTTTCATACAAACCAATCCCGAAATTGGGTTTCTCAGCAATTTCCAGTTAGATTTATATTTTACTTTTTATCATTAAAAAATTGTGATAAAATGAATATTATATTTTATGTCACAAAAAAAAGATGTAAGTCTAATAAACACAAAAAAGAGGAATGTAACTACAATTCATACTAATAAGTGCAAGTCAAAAAATCAAAAACAAATCGAGAGATCTCTAAATTTTAATCTCCATGTATATTATTAATACCCATCTTCATTTTTAGATTTAGGAATTTTTTTATTTTTTTAGAAACTACTGTTTCTGCGTAGGATAAAGAAAAAAGACCTTCGTCCCACTAATTAATATAAATTTATACTTAAATTTTACTTGTTTGTGTTTATTAATTTACATTTTACCTTTATCATGAAAAATAAGTTTTGACCAAACGAATGTTATATTTTGTGTGACAAAAAAAGAAAAAATGTAAGTCTAATAAACACAAAAAATGGGAATGTAAGTACAATCCATAATAAGTGGGACGAAAGTCAAAAATTCCAAAACAAATCGAAAGATCTCTAAATTTTATTCTTGATGTATATTATTAATACCAATCTTCATTTTTAGATTTAGATCTTTCTATTTTTTTAGAAACCACAGTAACATAGTCCTTAATTATAATATCAGAAGAAATAAAGTACAATTTCTTTTTTAGAATGGTTAAAAGGCTAAAGTTAAGTGCATTGCAAAAATTACTAGGGAGAATAAACTTTTACGAGTCCTGCATATACAAGATTGTCAAAAAAATTTGTAGTCTCTACTATTTTATGGCAACCAAAATTTGGTCAATATTGATTTAATATTCTTAATATGCACAGAACTGTCAAACTTTTGGCAACCTATTTTTTATAACTGTCAAAAAAATTGTAATCACGGATATATCCAGGTCTCCCAGAATAAGTGTGTTATCCCATAATAATTAATTAGGAAAATGCTAAACAACCCGCGGTTTGTGCGGCTGTGACCGTGGGATGAGGTGTCACAACCCAATTTGCACCACTCATCCCCTCCCAAATTAGCGTGGGCCCCACCCGTCGAGTCCTGCCAATTAAAAGAAACCACGTGGAGCGGACCAAAACTGTGGGCCAAAACACGGTCCACGTGGCGCTGTCGTAATAATTATTGCAGTGTCCTTAACACTTTATCTTCTTAGAAGGTCAGAAACAGGCATGTGGATGGACAAGACCTATAAGCATCTCCCAAATTAGCGTGGGAACCTAAAATTTGCCATGTTAGCTGTTATGTCAGCTGTTATGTCATCTGTCATGTCAGATGCCACATAATGGGAGATGGCATCACCCAAATATTTTGGGAGCCAAATAGCATAATTGAAAAAAAAAATCACTTGGACCCCACCCGCCGATGTCCTGCCATTTAAAAGCAGCCACGTGGAGGACGGACCAAAATTGTGGGCCAAAGCACGGTCCACATAGCACTGCGGTAAAAATTATTGTACTGTTCTTAACACTTTATCTTCTTAGAAGGTCAAAAACAGGCATGTGGATGGACAAGACCTATAAGCATCCTAATCCTTCCCTACACCATGTATATAAAGACCTAGCTACTTGCTAGCACTGATCATTGCTAAATAACTTCAAGTAAGTCTGACAAGCAGCACCATGGCCAAGTCCAACAGGACGTCGAGCGCCCTAGCTGTAGTGATTGATGTGGTTGCATGTTCCCTCATCCTCACGTACAACGTTGCGGCTGCAGTAAGCTGCTATGGAGTAGCTCGCAGCGTCAAGAGCTGCCTAGGCTACGCAAGGGGAGGAGGTCAGGAGGTGCCGCAGAGCTGCTGCGACGGCGTGAGGAACCTAAAAGAAGCTGCCAAGGAGAAAGCCGACCGCCAGGAAGCGTGCTCGTGCACGAAAACCCTCGTCAGAAGGTTCCACCTCAATAATGACCACATGTCCGAGATCCCAGGCCGGCGCGGAGTTGACGTTGGGTTTCCTATCAGTTCCTCAACAGACTGCTCCAAGCAAGAAAGAAAAAAACCCTAGCTAGTTGAAATGATGTTTTTTTTCCTCAAGTATTTAACCTCTAATTAGTTTCTGGTTTTTGCTTGTAGGGTGGAGTAATATTAATAAGCACATCCATGGATTGATGGGCTTCTCTGCTAAGTAGTACTTTACAAATAAGTTCGAAGTGCAACTTTGATGAATTAGTTGCTAATATCGATATCATCCTTTTGTTGTTTGTTGGCCAAGGCTTGGTGCTTTTTAGCATGTACGAAACAAATGAATAAATGGTGAGTTTGTTTTATGGGTATTGGTTTACTAATTTGGCTCTTGGATGGTTATCGTTTTCTAGGGTTTTTTTTGTTGCACGGATATAGATACAACACGTACAATACACCATAACCCTTTTTTTTTAATCCTTTCAAGATCAATGTGTCCAACTTGAACAAGTTAAGATTTTTTTTTGCGACCATGGCCCATGGTACCCTTGAGAGCTTCTTGCTGCCCAACTTCTAGTTGGAATGTATCTCATTTTCGGTTGAGCCCTCGAAAAAGATGATAAGTGGTGCTGGTAATTTAGTCTCACATTGGTTTGGAGGTGGATCATGAGTTATAGATAATTGGAATTGGTTAAGATCTTACTTGAAAATTTTTCTTTAAGACATATGAGCTCAATCCAATATCGCACGTAATGGGGTCAACTCCGGTTTGGACCACACAGCATTCACAATACTTTCCAAGGTCCAAAATTTTAAAAGACATCAAAAAATGTATCAAGCCAACAGATCCAACGCCCTTTGGTATTTCTATTTTCGTCCAACTGAAAACACCTTTCTGCTAACCTCGCTCATTTCAAATAAAATAATTAATTCCCCCTTTATTTATTTCTCTCATTTGCACACAAATCAACCATTACTTATTCCATTTGTTTTCCTCTCCCTAAACCGCTATCATAAACACACACTAAACAATAACATAAATGTTCTTTATTATTCTTTACACCCCCTCTCAATCTATGTATGTTCTTCATCTCATTTTCTCCAAATCATTATCAACATAATATGTGCCTTTTCCATTTCACCATATCACAACAACAGTAGCAATCACCATCTCCATCTTTTAACCTCGCTTCCACTCATCCTCACCTACCTGCGTAGTTTCACTCCGTGACATTTCTGTCTTCGAGTGTCAACTCACCATAACTTCCACTACCAAAATAAATTAAATTAGCGACATTATCAGTGACTTCAGTTTGAAACATTGCTAAGTTTATGGAAATCAACGGCGCTATGAAGTAACGTCTCTAGATGTTGTCGGTAACGGATTATGACGAATACCGACTACAGTTAGTATGAAATATTTTGTCGCCATATGTTGATAGACTTCATTAGAGGTAAAAAGAAAAAAATTAGTGACGGGGAGACGACAGATTTTATAACATGTCGCTAAATCATTAATTTTGCAATGTTTAACGACATTTTTTCGAAAGTCGCTAAATTGTTTAATATACAACAGAGCACAACTCGGTTTATTGAAATTTTCTCCACCTCCAACACCCCCCCCCCCCCCCCCCCCCACCAAACACCCGTAGTGACCCACCCTCGGCACTCCGGTATGCTCCCCACCGCCGTGCCCCCCCCCCCCCCCCCCTCCCCTTTCTGCACCCCGTAAAAACAACCCCCTTCCTCGGGTAGGTAAACTCTTAACCCCTAAATATACCATTTTTATGTAAACACTAAACTTAATGTCTGGAAGGTTGTGGTTGTTCGAACACAGACGACACTGACACATAACTGACATGATCTATTGTAGTAGAGCCTATAGATAAAAGCTTTCGACTATTTTACTAAGAAACGATATATCGTTTGTAAACTCAATGCTATGAGTCGTTGAGGACTTTGGTGAACATTTGTCACCATTTGGAGATAACTTGGACAAATATCTCTTGTATTGTGCATATGCACACACAAAGGAAGGGAGGATATGCGTAAGTACCTCACGAATAATATATTGAATTTGTGATATATAGGACATGGATGAATAGGTTGCGCGTTCTGTGTACGAGTCTTAGTGCTTGCTCTATCTTCCTATTGTGGACAAATCAACAAATAGTGGATTGTAATGGCTCCCTTGTACTTATCGTGTGTAGTTATTTAAGAGGAGATGATAAACTGTGAGTTATAGAAGGAAGGGTCCGAGAAGGCAAAGGCAGCTAGGAAGAAGACATGAAAGGTGGTATGGTGGCTCGTTTTCGATAATGAAACATTTTCGTAGCATTCTATGTAATTTATTAAATATATATTTGTTGAGTTATAAAGACTTATTTAGTCCCACATCGGATAGGAAAGGATGAAGATGACAGCTTCCTCCTATATATATGTACTCCCTCTTCAATAATACTCCCTCCTATCCTAAATAAATGACGTTTTAGGGTGTTTAATTTTATTCAATATAAGTGACGTTTTGGAATTTCTATGCAATATTGCACTATTGTTTCCTAATTTACCCCTCTATCGAATATGCTTAAAGTGACTGTGGTTAGCATTCCTCTTTCCCACATATACAACCAGAGTTCCAACAACCAATTAATTGCCTTCATCTTTGCTACTTCCCGTTCCCAGAATACGCATTTTAATGAATGGACTGATTGAATGTATCTATTTAATATCTATCATGTATTGCTCTGTATTTAAATTCCTTTAAATTTCACGCTAATTATTTTTCTGCATTTTACTTTCTGCTTTGCTTTTGGGTTCGGCCTGAGTTGGTTTATTTTTCGGCCTTGGGTGGTTCAATATGAACCCACCTACCACCACCCCTATTTAAGCCCCATCTCCTTTCTCTCTCTTCATTACTTCTTCTCATTACTCTTCTTCTTTCTCATAACTCTTCCACCAACCTAGGAGAGCTAGGCAAGTACAACTTGCTTCTTGATCGATCTCCACTTTCATTGTTCCATTGTCTTCCTCACAAGATTCTTACATACTTTAGTACTTAGCATTTTTAATTTTCATGACTCATTTTGTGTAGATCTAAACTTCACTACTAAAATCTGCTCATTTGGCGACATAAATCTAGCGACGTTCGATTAACGTCGCTAAATTGTGTACATTAGCGACGTTTTAATAAGGCGTCGCTAATCGTCGCTACTAGCGACGAAGTAAGCGACGAAATAACGACGTATATTAATTTCATGAGCTAGTCGTCGCGAAACGTCGCTATGACGTCGCTAATAGCGACTAATATAGTGACTATCGGTTGAACGTCGCTAAATTTTAATTATATCCCCCCCCCGTCGATTCATTTCCCTCCATTTTTCTCTCTCACACTCTCTCCTCCCCCCTCCGGCGCTCTCACTCTCTCCGGCGGCGACTCTCGCTCTCCGGCGAATCTCCTCCCTCTCCGGAACGTGACTCTCCCTCTCCCTCTCTCTCTCTCTCTCTCTCTCCGTCTGTTTTAGTTGTTGGTGGTTTGGGGGGTGCGGGTGGCTTGGAGGGAGGTACAGGGGGGATGCGGGTGGTTGGGGGTGGCTGGGGGTGCTGGGGGGTGGGGCAGGGGGGACGAGGGCGGCTGGGGGAGGGGAGCTAGGGTTAGGGTTCGGGTTAGGGTCTATTTTCTTCTATTTTACTCTCTCACTCTCTCTCCTCCCCCCCCCCTCCGGCGCTCTCACTCTCTCCGGCGCTCTCACTCTCTCCGGCGACTCTCACTCTCTCCGGTGACTCTCTCTCTCTCTCCGACTGTTTTGGTTGTTGGTGGTTGGGGGAGTGCGTGGCTCGGGGGGAGGGACAGGGGGGATATGGGTGGTTCGGGGGTGGCTGGGGGGTGGCTGGGGGTGGGACAGGGGGGACGAGGGCGGCTGGGGGAGGAGAGCTAGGTGTAGGGTTCGGATTAGGGGTGGGTATGTGTGGGCGGCTGGGGGAGGGGAGCAGGGGGGTGGGGGCGACTGAGGAAGGAAAGTAAGGGGGGAGTGGAGGGTTCGGGTTAGGGGTGGTGTAGGGGGGGCTTGGTCAGGGGCACAGATAGTGCCAAAAAATTTAATAATTTAGTAATAATTATTTTTTTTCGACACCAAAAAATGTGATACTCCGATTCGAACGCACCGATAGTACCAATATTTGTAACAAGTAGTTTTATTGGTTGGTTAATTGGTAACATGGTGATCGGGACATATAGTCCCTACAGCCATTCGATTGGCGAGACAGAAACTATGGTATGGTGATCAGGACATAGTCTCTGCAGCCATTCGACTGGCGAGACAGAAATTATATAGCCGTAGATAAAGTTGACTGTCCTCCGACCCTCATCCCTCGGTAATAATGATATGACAGCCTATCACTATATCTTATATAGTAGTAGATGATGTCTTAGTATTACATTATGTGAGTTCATCTTGATTCTGTTACATTCTTCAGAAACTAGATACGATAAGAACATATACTACACCATATGTACAGAACATAGATGATTCACACTAATGTATGCTAGAATAAATTTTGGGTTGTGTTCTGAGCCATCCATTCTCACACTTGGTGATCGAGACATATAGTTCCTACAGCCATTTGACTGGCGAGACAGAAACTATGGCATGGTGATCAGGACATAGTCCCTGCAGCCATTCGACTGGCGAGGCAGAAACTATGTAGTCGTAGATGAAGTTGACTGCCCTCCGACCCTCATCCCTCGGCAATAATGATATGACAACCTATCACTATATCTTATATAGTAGTATATGATGTCTTAGTATTACATTATGTGAGTTCATCTTGATTCTGTTACATTCTTCAGATACTAGATTCGATAAGAACGTATACTACACCATATGTACAGAACATAGATGATTCACACTAATGTATGCTAGAATAAAATTTGGGTTGTGTTCTGAGCCATCCGTTCTCACACTTGGTGATCGGGACATATAGTTCCTGCAGCCATTCGACTGACGAGACATAAACTATGGCATGGTGATCAGGACATAGTCCCTGCAGCCATTCGACTGGCGAGACAGAAACTATGTAGCCGTAGATAAAGTTGACTGCCCTCAGACCCTCATCCCTCGACAATGATGATATGACAACCTATCACTATATCTTATATAGTAGTAGATGATGTCTTAGTATTATATTATGTGAGTTCATCTTGATTCTGTTACATTCTTCAGATACTAGATACGATAAGAACATATACTACACCATATGTACAGAACATATATGATTCACACTAATGTATGCTAGAATAAATTTTGGGTTGTGTTCTGAGCCATCCGTTCTCACACTTGGCAAAAAATTGAATTTTTTGTACTTTATCTGCTTTCGAAAATATACTCAAATTACATGATGGTTCCTTTAGTTAGCTTGCTTATGTTACAGTTATATTATTTGTGAATATCGATCTTACCAGATGGCAGCCATGACCCGAGGAGTGGCACGTCGTTTGAGGGAAACAGTGAATACTGAGGTGGCTCCTCCTACTGTTAAGGAGGAAGTGGCACCGGTAGCTAGTGAGACCGGGAGTTCTATTCATCCAGCACCGGTAGCTAATGAGACCGGGAGTTCTATTCATGTAGCACTTGCAAGGGACTACATCTCTCCTGCCGCCGTCGATCCCACTTATTCGAGGTGGTTGCGTGATCGTATCACTGAGCGTTTGTGTGAGCTGCGTGGTTCTCATTAGCTATTAGTACTTATTTGTATTGGACTATTTGTATTGGGTTGTTTTTGTATTAGACTATTTGTATTGGACTACAAATATAAATTAGTACTGTGTCAATCTCTGGATTGTATTGGACTACGACATGTGATCAGGACATAGTCCCTACAGCCATTCGACTGGCGAGACAGAAACTATGGTACGATATGGTGATCAGGACATAGTCCCTGCAGCCACTCGATAACCAATCGGAAAGGATACTCTGAGAGATCCATCTGAGTAGGACGTATAGTCTGAGAGATCACCTTTACAAGAATGATATCAGTAGTGGGATTGAGTGTTGGAGGAGATATTATCAGAGTATACGTCCTACTCAGATGGGTCTCTTATCGTTACTATTTTTTTCTGATAGCATGGTGGATGTGCTCCGTCAACAGATTCTTGCTCTGAGCCAAAACTTTATCCCGGAGCTCAAGTGGACATCCTTCGTATAGAGCTCGAGCGAGAGGTTCCTGACAGCATGGTGGTCTCCTTTGTCAAAGGATTCTTGCTCGTCCCACAACCAACTGTCAGGAACCTCTCGCTCGAGCTCTACACGAAGAATGTCCACTTGAGCTTCGGGTCAAAGTTTTGGCTCAGAGCAAGAATCTGTTGACGGAGCACATCCACCATGATGTCAGAAAAAATAGTAACGGTGAGAGACCCATCTGAGTAGGACGTATACTATGATAATATCTCTTCCAACACTCAATTCCACTACTGATATCATTCTTGTAAAGGTGATCTCTCAGAGTATACGTCCTACTTAGAAGGATCTCTCAGAGTATCCTCTCCGGTTGGTTGTCGAGTGCTACTTAGTTAAAGTTCAAGTGCTACTTAGTTGTGTCTCTCTCTCTATCTCGCTATCAACGCTATTGTGTTGTTCCCCCTCACATCTGATAGTTCTCTCATTTATTTGTCAATTACTGTATTTCAGTTCTAGTTAGTTTTATATGATTCTCTGATAGTTCTCTTATTTATTCTGTATTTTGGCTCCAGCTCCAGCTCCATTTGCATTAATCTATGGTATAACATGGTGATCAGGACATAGTCCCTGCAACCATTCGACTGGCGAGGCAGAAACTATGTAGCCGTAGATAAAGTTGACTGTCCTTCGACCCTCATCCCTCGGCAATAATGATACGACAACCTATCACTATATCTTATATAGTAGTAGATGATGTTTTAGTATTACATTATGTGAGTTCATCTTGATTTTGTTACATTCTTTAGATACTAGATACTAGATTCGATAAGAACGTATACTACACCATATGTACAGAACATAGATGATTCACACTAATGTATGCTAGAATGAATTTTGGGTTATATTATGAGCCATCCGTTCGTTCTCACACTTGAAACACATATGAATTAGAACTGTGTGTCAATCTTTGGTTTTGTATTTTCGGCGAACCCAGGAATTGGATTCTGTATTTTGGATTCTGTATTTTGGCTCCAGCCCCAGCTCCATTTGCATAAATCTACGGTACGACATAGTGATCAGGACATAGTCCCTGCAGCCATTCGACTAGCGAGGCAGAAACTATGTAGCCGTAGATAAAGTTGACTGTCCTCCGACCCTCATCCTTCGGCAATGATGATACGACAACCTATCACTATATCTTATATAGTAGTATATGATGTTTTAGTATTACATTATGTGAGTTCATCTTGATTCTGTTACATTCTTCAGATACTAGATACGATAAGAATATATACTACACCATATGTACAGAACATAGATGATTCACACTAATGTATGCTAAAATAAATTTTGGGTTGTGTTCTGAGCCATCCGTTCTCACACTTGGAGAAAAATCTAATTTTTTGTATTTTATTTGACGCACAAATACCGCTTGAGTGAGACAAAGGCATGCAGCCACTTCACTCCCTCCTTTCCCCCTCTCCATATCTCATGCTGTCAACATCACAACTATTCTAGTGTTGCTCCCTCTAATGATGATGAACGCAAAAATTAAAGATCCCCCTCTCCTTTCTCACTCTTCACAGTTATCACAACAGGAAGGATCAGTATTTTCTAGTTCTCTTTCATCCATCCATTCCTACGTTCTGATCAAGCCTCCACATATGATATCCAGCTCAAGTGTAGAGGCGGGAGAGAAGAAGTGGGCAGGAAGAGGAGAAAAAAGTAGCACAGCTGGCGGCAAGACCTGGAGGAATTTCAGTAGGTTTTTTTAACATCCGTAGGAGAACTATAAAGATATATCTTTTCACAACATGTCACCTTGTCAAAGACCCTTAACGTGAATATCATGTCACCGCGGTGTCGGAAGACTAACATATCATAATTTTTTAAGCCGTATGCTTTGACATAATCCTTCCAACTCTTTCCTCCTATGTAGTAATCTTGCACTTCATAAAGAAATACAAGATTACTAAATAGGAGGAAAGAGTTGGAAGAATTATGTCAAAACACACGGCTTAGAAAATTATGACATGTTAGTCTTCCGACACCGTGGTAACATGGTTGTCACAATAAGGGTCTTTGACAAGGTGACATGTTGTGAAAAAATATATCCTTATATTTCTCCTACGGATGTTGAAGAAAGCCTTTGTACTTCCTCCAGGTCATGCCGTCGGCTGTGCTGCTTCCCCCTCCTCTTTCTGTCCACTTGTTCTCCCCCGCCTCTACACTTGAGCTGGATATCATATGTGGAGGCTTGATCAGAACGGAGGAATGGATGGATGGAAGAGAACTAGAAAATACTGATCCTTTCTGTTGTGAGAACTGTGAAGAGTGAGAAAGGAGAGGGGGGTCTTTGATTTTTGCGTTCATCATCATTAGAGGGAGCAACACTGGAAAAGTTGTGACGTTGATAGCATGAAAGAGGGAGAGGAGGAATGGAGGGTAGGAAGTGGCTGTATGCCTTTGGCTCACTCGAGCGGTATTTGTGCGTCATCTGGTGGCGCTCCTCCGACTCCAGCACCGTGTCCAGCTCTAGCTCCAGGCGATCAGTAGTTTCGTTTTTGCATTTTTGGACTGTACTATATTTTTGACTTTGTACGTATTTGGGGATATTCAGTTTTTTCGTTGAGGATACTGAGTTTGTACGTATTTGCGGATATTATATATTGACATTGTTCGTTGCGGATAGTATTTTTTCTTTATATTTTTTGTATATTCTGGAATGTATTGTGCGTGCCGGTGTTGAGTGTTCCACCAAGGGGGTCGGCGAATCCAGGGATTGGATTTTGTATTTTGTATTCTGTATTTTGGCTCAGGTTCCAGCTCCATTTGCATTAATCTAGGTACGACATGGTATTCAGGACATAGTTCCTACAGCCATTCGACTGGCGAGGCAGTAACTATGTAGCCGTAGATAAAGTTGACTGTCCTCCGACCCTCATCCCTCGGCAATGATGATACGACAACCTATTACTATATCTTATATAGTAGTCGATGATGTCTTAGTATTACATTGTGTGAGTTCATCTTGATTCTGTTACATTCTTCAGATACTAGATACGATAAGAACATATACTACACCATATGTACAGAACATAATGATCCACACTAATGTATGCTAGAATGAATTTTGGGTTGTGTTCTGAGCCATCCGTTCTCACACTTAAGTACTGTGAGAGCGTCGGAGAGAGTGAGAGCGCCGAAGGAGGGAGGAGAGAGAGTGAGAGAGTAAAATAGGGAAAAATGAATTGGTGGAGGAATATAATTAGAATTTAGCGACGTTCATACTAACGTCGCTAAATTAGTCGCTATTAGCGACGTCGTAGAGACGTTTCGCGACATATAGTGCCGATATTTGTAACAAGTAGTTTTATTGGTTGGTTAATTGGTAACATGGTGATCGGGACATATAGTCCCTGCAGCCATTCGACTGGCGAAGCAGAAACTATGGTACGACATGGTGATCAGGACATAGTTCCTGCAACCATTCGACTGGCGAGGAAGAAACTATGTAGCTATAGATAAAGTTGACTGTCCTTCGACCCTCATCCCTCGGCAATGATGATACGACAACCTATCACTATATCTTATATAGTAGTAGATGATATTTTAGTATTACATTATATGAGTTCATCTTGATTCTGTTACATTCTTCAGATACTAGATACTAGATTCGATAAGAACGTATACTACACCACATGTACAGAACATAGATGATTCACACTAATATATGCTAGAATAAATTTTGGATTGTGTTCTGAGCCATCCGTTCTCACACTTAAAATACATATGAATTAGAACTGTGTGTCTTTGTATTTTCGGCGAACCCAGGGATTAGATTCTGTATTTTGTATTTTGACTTTGTACGTATTTGAGGATATTCATTTTTTTTGTTGAGGATACTGAGTTTGTATGTATTTGCGGATATTGATTTGGTTTGTTGAAGATATTATATATTGACATTGTTCGTTGCGGATAGTATTTTTTTCTTTATATTTTTTGTATATTCTGGAATGTATTGTGCGTGCCGGTGTTGAGTGTTCCACCGAGGGGGTCGGCGAACCCAGGGATTGGATTCTGTATTTTGTATTTCGTATTCTGTATTTTGGCTCAGGCTCCAGATCCAGCACCATTTGCATTCTGGAACCTATTTTTTTATATTCTTTTAACTTAGCGACGTATTTAGCGACGTTAACATTAGTCGCTAAACATTAGCGACGTTAATAAATGTTGCTAAACGCGTCGCTAAATGCTGACGGGGCAACACGTGGCACCATAATCTGATGTCAGCTCGTCGTCGCCAAAACGTCACAAAAGTGTCACCAAACGACGACAACACATTAACGTCGTCGTTTACGTCGCTAATTACCGTCAACCAATAAACGTCGCAAATTACGTCGCTAATTAGCGACGTTAATAACGTCGCCAAATAACGTCGCCCTAGCGACGTTTTACGATATTTTCTCGTTTAGCGACACATTTTTTTCCGTCGTTCCCGAAACGTCGCCTTAAACGTCGCTAAATTGATTTAGCGACATTTTTACCGAGGTTAGCGACGTATTGTGACATCGCTAATCTGACAAATTTTTGTAATCCTTGTTATATTTTTGGATTATTGGGTTTTGATCTAGCTAACCTTGTTATTTTCGAGTTTTGATGGTTCCATGTTGTAGAAAATTTTGTTCTACCCCATTTCGACCTATGGGAGTCCAGATTTGGGCTTGGAATGAAGGATTTAGAGAGCTCGGAAGCAATGGCTTCCATGGTTCTGTTCTCAGAAAATTCGGAGAAGAAGAACAGTTCTAGCCGCATGGCCCCTTGCCGCAGCTTGGCCGCATATCGCGTATCACTCTGGCCGCATAAGGCTTGCTAATTCTGGCCGTATGAAACTTTCCATTCTGGCTGCATGGCTTTAGCCGTACTGCTCCTAGCAGTTTCGACCGCATGAGCTTTGCATGCCGCATGTACTTATCCATGCCGCATGGCATTTAGCATTTTGTCGTATAGGCCTTGTCTCCCATTATCGCATGGGCTCTCGGTCGTATGGCCTTGGCAGCGCTGAGCCGCATGGGACTTGTTTCAACCTTGGCCGCATGGCATCGAGCCGTATAGGGCCCCTATCCCCCAACCGCATAGACTGGTTATTTCCTAGCCGCATAGGTGCATGTTACCCCAGCCGCATGACTTGTTAGTTTCTGGCCGCATGGATTTCTCGAGCCGCATATAGGCATGTCCTTCTCAGCCGCATGAGATAAATCTTTTCCAGCCACATGAGAGTTTACTTCCCAGCCGCATGGGGCTTGACTTTTCAGCCACATGAGCTATTTTCCCTTGGCTGCATAAGCATGGTACTTAGTTCATGGCTGCATAGAAGGATCCTGACTTTCCCAGCCGCATAGATAGACATCCATCTGCTGTCATAATGCCTTTTGGCTGGTTCTTGTCCCAAATTGACATTGATTATGACCTTGACCAATAATTGATCAGGTGTTCCTAGTTGGAACTAAGAGACTGGCTAGTCGTCTTATTGAATTGAATGAATGAGACACGTTCATATTAACTATGAACTATTGCAATCGATTGGCCAATCCCGAATATTGGCATATAGGCACGTGCAGGCCTCAATTTATTTTTCTACAAAAGTAGCATGTGTACTTTATGGTCAAGGCATGATTATTCCGTGACTAGGTTTGATTGTTGCATTACCCTATGTAAGACCTACAACCTAACCGCACGGACTTCGTTGTAGAGTTGTGCATATCGTACTTTGTACGAAAGTACTCATTCTGAAGGACCATGATCCACGGTATGGGATTTTACTTAACATAGAGGCTACTAAGTTAAATAAAATAATGATCACATGGAGAGAATAAATTTTCGAGTTCTTACATGGCAGCCATCTTTGGGACTATTAGTGCCCGACATGCCGGCTGGTTCCTACAGATACTGTAAATCTGCCACACGGGCAGGGAGAGGTATCTGCTTATATTATTTATTGTATATTGATGACGGGCGTCCCGCTGGGACTCGTCTAATTCATGATTGGCGTAATTGATTGATTTGGTAGACTAGCCTTGCTTGCACATAGTAAGAACTGAGGAATCCCTTATTGCATAATTCCAGGATAACTTGGAACTCACAGTAGCAAGCCGTAGTAGTTGCATGGCCGTTTAAGTTGACTTGTTTGTGTACTGTACCTACTCTGTTAACTACCGAGATGATTAGAATATCAGGACATGACGGGTCAACTTCTGTCCTTGTTTGGTTGGAAAGTTGGTTTGAAGTGTCGTGATGTTATGTGAGTCCTCGTAGCAAGTAGAGATCTATTTATCATAATTTTTCTTATCTACTGGTTCTAATTTCTTATATCATGTTTCCTAGCGGTACTTGCTATTAGAGGTCTAACCTCTCTGGTTTTGCATGGCCAAATTTAGAGCCGGTTCCTGAGGACTCAGCTTACTTCCACCTCCAAGATGGTCAATACTAGAGGAATGATCGCAGGAGGACCCGAGTGGGTTCCTTACTTCCCCGCTCATTTTGTTACTTACTTTATACTTTGCCGTTTGGCACCGACATGTTAGTCGGATCGTCTTGTGCTTACTTTTACATAATTGTAACTAAGTCAGGCTGCAGCTGATAACAATTGTGTATACTTAGCTACATCATCTGGCTATGTTTTGTAAAGTTAGATGTCAAGAATATTTTGACTGAGCATTTGGGACGCCTTACTGCTTTATCTTACATGTCCTCTATTTACTGTTTCTTGTTTGAATAATTGAGACAATAGATGTTGAGTTATAACCCTAGTAAGACTTTCATGTAGTATGCACCCCTCGTCTTTTAGATAGCATTGATCGTATTATACGGTATTCATCTACCCGTAACACGTAGCTGGCTGAGTCATTCTCCCGCTCTCCGGTATTCTGGTTCTGGGACGTGACAATCTTTGACCATTACCTTTTTTATTCATTTAAATACGTTGCAGTAGAGTTGAACATAAGCACACACAAAAAATGGACAACAAAAAACCTCTCCATCCCACTTCTAATTCTACACTCCACCAAGTTGGGAAGCAAGAAAATGCTCTACCAAATTCTGCAGCAAGTTCCGAATGTGACTTTGATTTGAACAAGTGTTATTATGATGAGGGAGAACTTCATGCCAACAAGGAGATTCAGCAAGGAATACTGGAAATGCTGAAAATCATTCTTTCCAAGTATTTTTAGATTTGTAGGTGGAGAGAAGAAACTCTAGAAGAATTGTTTTCTCATCTTGATTGTTAGGGAATTATTATGGGATATGTTCCATTTAAAAGATGATTTTTTTTTGCTTTTGTTGTTGGTTCCCATTGATGTGAAAACTGTGTGTTTTGTTAAAGAAGTTGTTGGTCGCCACTTTTATCACTAGATTAAATTGAAGATGAAGCTTTGTCGTTGATTATTTTTAATGAAAGAGAATCCAGAAACACATTAAAAGTACTCATTTGTTTGCAATAACGGCACCGAAAAACATGATTTGGTGCAACCTCTTGATTTGGCACTCGACTCTACAGATATTGGCCCTTCATATGAAAATGTCGACATTCCTTTATGTTTCATGGCTACAATTCCATTTACTTGAAAGCGTTTGCCAAAGAGAAATGAATTGAGAAACAATAGAGCTTGATAATGGAGAGACTTTGTTAAATGTCGACATTTTGCACTAAATCAAAACAGAAAAGAATTGCTAAGATGCTACTGAGTTCATAACATTTTGCACTAAAGTAGGATCACAAGTTATTTGTGTAGGGAGACGACCTTCTCTTTCCAATGCGTCTTTCTTCAAGTGTGGGATCTTATACTTGTTGGATCCTCCAATTTTCATGATTTCTTGCATGCACAATTGTAGAGTCAAAAAATACGGTTCACCTTTCTCGGACAATATTCATCAAAGGACTTCTCAACAGCATGAATAAGCTCTTCAACAGTTTTCGAACACACCTTATATTGCAACGACTGAATGGCATTGAAAAAACCAAGATCCAGGATATTCAATCTGGAGAGTTTGCCGGTTGACGCAACAACTGAATGTCAAAACCATCTTTTGGAGCTGCTACTTGAAATTCTTCATCCCTTGGATCAACATGTGTCCTTGCATTATCTTGTTGAATGAAAATGGTTTTTCTCGAATCCTCTCCTGGCCACATTTCATGAATCTTTGGTATAACTTTCTCAATAAAAAAAAAATTTATGTTCTCTCTCTTAACTGAGGTAATTGGTTTTATCTCCAAAGTCCCAACTTCTCTATTTCTACTTCTTCTTTTGGCTGCCTGCATAGTAACAAAGGGAAAATTTCCTATTTTTCCAGAAAATTATCTTTCCTTCATCGTCAAATCTTGGACGAGCCATTGCAGCCAAAAACATAACTTTTCCAATGTAGTTCTTACTCTGACAAGTGCGTAAAGGATCTTCTTCCATGGGATGTAGATAATAAGTTTCAGTCTTTTTGGTCATGTAGAACCATTTCTCATCGATATGCAAAATATTGTACATATCAAGAAATTTTGGTTCGTGAGGCAAACTATTTCGGTCTAGCATAGAGATGCAAAATTTCAACCGAGCTCTTATATGTCCTTCCTTTAGATGTGGTTTAATGGCATTAGAGTGACGTCGAAGGAGACCTCGTTGCATATGCCTAAATAATGTTGTATAGCTTACCCCCAAAGCTTCGGCAAGTGACATCAAAGTTGTTCGTCGATGTAAAGGAATATCGGGAACTCGACTAAGGTCAATTTGAACTCTTTTCCGACCACAATTACCTCCTCTTATTAGAGACATCAACGTCTTGACCATTAGGATTGTCTTTAGCTTGTTTCCAAATTCTTTGAACGGTGCGTATAGGTACTGAGAGTAAAGCAGCAACCTCTGTGGTTGTATTTTTTTCTCAACTTTCCATCGACACTTCTTTCCAATAAAGTATTGTAAACTACCCATCTTTTTTGATTTGATAGATTTTTCTTTGATTTTCTTACTCTTTCTTCTTCTTGAGATGGCTCAATATTTTCTGCATGTTATAAAGATTATGATTACAGGTAATGAAGTGAAGTGCACATAAAATAAAAAAGTATTACCTGGCTCCATGGTTGGAAGCATTGTAAATTGCCCATCTTCAACGTTTTGATCTTCAAATGGTGACTCATAGTCTTCATTTGATAACATATTTAAATCCAATACATCATCTGAAGGTGCATCTCCACTTTCGTAGTCAAATGGCAATTGTCTCTCATCGTTTATATTGAAAGCCATGGATGGATGTAGAATGACAATTGTTTAGTTTCATATCAATATATAGACATTACAGGCTATGAAAAATTGTTTTGGCTCCATTGTAAAATTTTAAATTTTACTCCATTAGAAAATTTTGAATTTCAATTTTGGCTCCATTGCAAAGTTATTTATAATTTCAATTTTGGCTCCATTGCAAAATTAAAATTTTTGGCTCCAATTGCAGCACTTATTTTTCCTTCCTGAAGTTAGAGTTAAAAGTCAAAAAAATTGATTTACGTACATTGGGAGATGAGGAAGGAACATTGAAGGGAATGTAATAATGGGAAGAATAATGGAGATAATTAAAAGGGAATAATTATGCAGAGAATAATGAGAAGAGAAAAACTGTGGAGAGATAAATAATTAATTAAGGGTACAAATGACATTTTATGTTATTTCTTAATAAGTGTGCTTAACTCTAAAACGTCATTTATTTAGGATAGGAGGGAGTAATAAATTAGGAAAATGCTAACCAGCCCGCGGTCTGTGCGGCTGTGACCGTGGGCTGAGATGTCACAACCCAATTTGCACCACTCCCCCGCCCCACCCCCCCCCCCCCTCCCAAATTAGCGTGGGCCCCACCCATCGATGTTCTGCCAATTAAAAGAAACTACGTGGAGTGCGGGCCAAAACATGATCCACGCAGCACTGTCGTAATAATTATTGCAGTGTCCTTAACACTTTATCTTCTTAGAAGGTCAGAAACGGGCATGTGGATGGACAAGACCTATAAGCATCCTAATCCTTCCCTACACCAAGTATATAAAGACCTAGCTACTTGCTAGCACTGATCATTGCTAAATAACTTCAAGCAAGTCTGACAAGCAGCACCATGGCCAAGTCCAACAGGACGTCGAGCGCCCTAGCTGTAGTGATTGCTGTGGTTGCCTGTTCCCTCATCCTCACGTACAACGTTGCGGCTGCAGTAAGCTGCTATGGAGTAGCTCGCAGCGTCAAGAGCTGCCTAGGCTACGCAAGGGGAGGAGGTCAGGAGGTGCCGCAGAGCTGCTGCGACGGCGTGAGGAACCTAAAAGAAGCTGCCAAGGAGAAAGCCGACCGCCAGGAAGTGTGCTCGTGCACGAAAACCCTCGTCAGAAGGTTCCACCTCAATAATGACCACATGTCCGAGATCCCAGGCCGGTGCGGAGTTGACGTTGGGTTTCCTATCAGCTCCTCAACAGACTGCTCCAAGTAAGAAAGAAAAAAAAAACCCTAGCTAGTTGAAATGATGTATTTTTTCCTCAAGTATTTAACCTCTAATTAGTTTCTGGTTTTTGCTTGTAGGGTGGAGTAATATTAATAAGCACATCCATGGATGGATTGATGGGCTTCTCTGCTACGTAGTACTTTACAAATAAGTTCGAAGTGCAACTTTGATGAATTAGTTGCTAATATCGATATCGTCCTTTTGTTGTTTGTTGGCTTGCTGCCTTTTAGCATGTATGAAACAAATGAATAAATGGTGAGTTTGTTTTATGGGAATTGGTGTATTAATTTGGGCTCTTGGATGGTTATCATTTTCTAGGATTTTCTTTTGTTGCACGGATACAGATACAACACGATATAATACGTCATAACCCATACTCTCTTTTTTTATCCTTTCGAGATCAATGTGTCCAATTTGAACATGTTATGAGATTTTTTTTGCGACCATTGCATTGGTACCCTAGAGAGCTTCTTGCCGTCCAAGTAAAGTCCGTACTTGATATGAGATCCATTGGACAACTTCTAATTGGATTGTATTTCGTTTTCGGTTGAACCCTCGAAAGAGGTGATAATTGATATGAGATCTATGAGACATCAAAAAATGTATCAGGCCAACAGATCCGACACCCTTTGGTATTTCTATTTTCGTTCAACTGAAAACACCTTTCAGCTAACCTTGTTCATTTCAAATAAAATAATTAATTCCCTCTTTATTTATTTGTCTCATTTGCACACAAATCAATCATAACTTACCTCTAGCGGTAAGATCGTTGGCATGTCGGGGGAGATCTCAGGATCGAGCTCCAACGGGGACGGCTGGGTGGCATTTGTCCACGGTTCTCGGACCAAAGCCGATTGGGTGGCTTTAGTCCACGGGCTTTGGTTTTTAAAAAAAACATAACTTATCTTATTTTCTCCAAATCATTATCAACAAAAGCTGTGCCTTTTCCTTTTCATCGTATCACAACATCAATACCAATCACCACCTCCATCTTTTCACCTCGCCTCCACTCATCATCCTCACCTACCTGTGTAGTTTCACTCCATGACATCTATGTCGACCTCGAGTATCTACTCACCATAACTTTCACTACCAAAATAAATTAAATTAGTGACATTATCAGCGACTCCAGTTTGAAACGTCGCTAAATTTATAGAAATTAGCGACGCTAAGAAGTAACGTTGTTAGACGTTGCTGTCGGTAACGAATTATGACAAATAGCGACTACAGTATGAAATATTTTGTCGCTATACGTTGATAAACATCGTTAGAGAGATAAATTTAGCGATGGGGGGACGACATATTTTATAACACGTTGATAAATTATTAATTTTGTTGATGTTTAACACCGTTTTTTTTTCCAACGTTGCTAAATTATTTAATATGGGACAACAAAACTTAGTTTCCTCCCATTCTCTAATTCCTCGAAAATTTTGACCCAAAATTGAAATTTTCTCCACACCACCACCCCCAACTGCCGTGACCCACCCCCGGCACTCCGGTCGACTCCCCACCGTCGTGCTCCCCTCCAGCACCCCGGTCAAACAATCCCCTTCCTCGGTTTGGTAAACTCTAACCCCTATATCATTTTTATGTAAACACTAACTTAATGTCTGGAAGGCTATGGTTGTTCGAACACAGCGGACACTGACACCATGACAAATAATTGATATGATCTACTGTAGTAGAGCCTATAGAGAAAATCTTTCGACTATTTTACTAGGAAACGATATATCGTTTGTAAACTCAATGCTATGAGTCGTTGAGGACTTTGGTGAACATCTGTCACCATTTGAAGACAACTTGGACAAATCTTGTATTGTGCATATGCACACAAAAAGGAAGGGAGGATATGCGTAAGTACCTCACGACTAATATATTGAATTTGTCATATATAGAACATGGATGAATAGGTTGCGAGTTGTGTGTATGAGTCATAGTACTTGCTCCATCTTCCTATTTCGTACCTGGCATGAGTAGAGGAAGTGGACAAATGAACAAATAGCGGATTGTAATGGCTCCCTTATTGTGTATAGTTATTGGGTAAAGTGCATATAAACCCTCTTTAGATTTGCCTCGTTAGCAAAATAAGACTTGTTTGAAAAATTAATGTAATTAACCCCTCCTTAAATTGCCCGCGTGAGCAAAAAAAGTCCCTATCGTCTATTAGCCGTTCGAAATGGCTGTTAATGACATTTTTTTAAAAAAAAACCCTAAGATACCCCCCTCCCCTTCCCTAGCCCCCCCCCCCCCCCTCCTTCCTTCGCCGACCAGCCCCCTGACCTCCCCTCCTCCCTTCGTCGGTCAGCCACCCTACCCCCCTCACTCCTCCCTTCGCCGGCCAGCCCCCCGACCCCCTTCTTCCTTCGTCGGCCAGTCCCCCCGACCCCCTCCCTGTAATGCCCCGCTCCGCGCGAGGCATTTGGTTGGCTTGTTGGATGGGATCAGAATGTTGGACCGTGACTTGTGTTGGAGATCAGAGAGTTGAGACTGATGCAGTCTCTCTTCGCTGGCTAGACGGATTAAGTGTTGGAACGTGACTCGCTGGTGGAGCTACGCTTAGGAAGAATGTGTGCAACCGGAATAAGAAGACCTTTTTATGCAGTCAAGTGGAACTGTCCTCATTTCTTCTTATTCCTGCATGTTTAATAAATGGAATAATGTGATGCTATGAATTGTCCCTAAATATCCCATGTTTTAATTGCTGAATAATAGAGATGCTTATGTTGAGAATTATTGAAAGGAATAAGACATGAATATTGAACTGCTGAATGAAACACACTTGAACTGCTAATGTGACTTGATGCTTGAAATGAATTGATAACGTCCCTTCGGTTAATATTGCTTAAGCAATGAATGAATTACTTGAATAATGGGCTGCGGTATGATTGATACATGAAAAAGAACTAGCTATGCTATTAACACAATGAACTAAATAAGACTCTTGAATCATGTACTCTCTGTATAACTGTTGTAAAGAAATGAGATGTTGCCTGTTTTCATATAAGCAATAAAACGAATAATAATTGTCCTAATGAAATGGATGAAATGTTGTTGGTTCCTCGTTGAGAGGAATGCTATGAGAAATGTGCAATGAATCAATGAATGAGGAATGATGAGGCTTGGGATCATGGAGATCACCAAGTAGAATGATGGTAATGATTAGTCGTTGAACAAGGCTCGAGATTTAGATGAGATGTTGAACTGTTGGCTCTGCTTACTTTCAGTTGTTTACCATACATTTGTGTTATCGAGTCGACACGCATTCGCATGGTCATGGACGTACTTGTACAAGTCTGAGTAAGTTTCTTCGAACGGTACCTGGGCGCTGGGACCGATTCGACCCGGGAGGAAACATTGGTCGTGCTATGGTGGTACGAGGTATTACGGGACATTCGGCTAGGCTTGCAACCTACCCTGGAATGGTACGTCGTAATACCCGTTGGAAAGTCCTTTATGGTGCAGTTTCACCAACGACCATGTAGTTAGGATGCATGCTAATGAATGTTTTGTGCAGACAGAGTAAGTATATCATATTATCCTATATTTTTATGCAGGTACGAGGGAGTTGGCTATCGGTAAGAAATCACTTAAATGTGATATACTCAATATATGTGTTGGTTTAACTTGCGTGCTTAACGTGCCAAGTAAATGATGTTATGTGTAGTCTTTCAATATGAGAACCTGCTTAACATGTTAAATTCAGTATGCTAGAAAGATGCCTTGCTATGAACATTGATCAAACATATCATACATGCTAATGGATGCTTGAAGTGAGAATTTTCATAACATATTTAAGATGTTAATGTTAACGATGCCTCAATGATGTCTTTGTATGATAACACCTAGAATGCTAATGATACGTCCACATGAATATTGCTAAGAATAAGTTTACATGCTTCACTATGATTATTGTCCATGAACTGTAAACTGATGCTAGGCCCCAAGTAGAAAGATTATTCTATTAAATGCTTGCTAAAATTGACCAGTTAGTGTTGGTTTAGGCGAGTGGGTTGGATTCTGCTCGCCAGTACATAGATGATGTGTTGATCCACGTTTTGTGGACAGGTGCTCGTGCTTCGGATGTTCTGTACACGAAGATTGGCTTGATCGGTCCCGCGGTATCGAAGATTTATTGGGCATGCAGAAGCTCTTCTTGTACAAGATGATGTCTTCTGTTTATAAAGGACATAATGTATGGAACATTGTAATCAGTTGTACCAGTGAGTTGTAAGCCAAGTCGATATATCGAGTTGTAATCATGTGTACCCAAGTATCAAATATATGAATAAATGACTCTACGAATTAGGGCATGACAAATTGGTATCAGACTACGGCTTTACGTCCTTGGTCTCTTCTTTGATTCATTTCAAATCAAAGTTGCATCGACGATTAACCAAGGTTGCTTCCGCGATCATTCAACGTTGCTTCCGCGATTAAATCAAAGATTGCTTCCGCAATTATGCTGTTGTTGTTCGGTAATCATCCTATGTTGTTGTGTCTGAAAGTTCGTTGACCCTCTTGGCTGCTCACTGGATGTTCCATACAATAAGTCTATATACATTGTGATTGTCACGACCCGCACCCGGATATACGGGTACGAATACGTAGACGACGCCCAGCCTACGCCGCAGTATCGGCGGTAGAACGCTGTCTAGTACCCAATAAATATACTCTGCGTCTAGAAGGCCTATAACTACAAATATACTCTAGTCACATCACAACAACTAGGGATGATAAGACAAGAAAGATAACTAAAGCACAAGAACAACTAGAAACTACTAGAAGGAAATATAAGACAGGAAAATAAAGAAGAAACAACAAGACTAACTAAGGATAACTCCCAGGCAACTCACATAGAATAATAGTGAGATCCACCCCAGCTAGCAACATCATGATGTCCAAAAATGGCACAACTACTCCTAAAATATTATCAACGGTATCCTGTCAGGAAAATGAGCAAGTACAAACACTAACAGCAGTTCCATGTGAATTGACAAATTCTATAAGAGACAGTATAATGAACTATAAGACAAAGATATATGAAGACTTGGGAACCGTTCGGAAGCTGAGCTACAACCCTTAAACCAAACAAGGACCGGGGTTGTAACCCTTCTCCCGAGCAGAACTTAGTCTCCAATCAAGGTACATCATAGAGGCATATAAAACATGTGAGTAACTGAAATCATAGCATGGTGAGAAGTACTGTATGTAGAACAGAACATAATATATGATAAGATAAAGTAATATAAAATGTGCCTTGAATTATTAGAGCGATATGTGATCGGCTTGGGATAAGTGACAGGACAGGCTATCCACTTGGCTCGACAATCACACGGAACCTCTGACGAGGGCCTCCGAAGAGGGTCATGCCGGCCAACCTGGATAACGAGCACAAGGCAAGAGGATCTCGCTACACCCTTCGTGAGGGAAGAGTGGCGCGAGCACATGAATAGTGACAGGGTGGCTCTGATCACATAATCCCTAATAATTCCCTATCCCCGAATAGTATAATGGACCTGGACATGACACGTCATGACACGGGATTCCCTAAGAGGATAGCTACTCCCTCTCAGGAATCGGTGTCTATACAAGTACATGGAACAAGGCAGGAAATGTACGTATATACCAAGAAAATCCAGGAACAACATCTCATGTCATGATCCAACATATACTAGTCCGTGAACTATCGTGACAAGGAATCAAGTAAGACACTACGACTGAATCGGATATAGCAGATATCAAGACAATGAAAACTATCAGTGAATGTACTCGCCTGCGGTCCTGAGCTGTCAAATGGGGTCGATGCTCAGAGTGATGCCACAGACCTAAAGATAAGATATACATAAGCTAATTAGGGTTCAACAGTGTTAGGCTTGATTCTATAGTATAGGCTACGTAATCTAGGTCAGACTCAGTCAACTAAGTCAAACTAGGTCACACTGAGTCACACTAGGTCAAACTAGGTCACAGAAAGTCAAACCAAGTCAAACTAGGTTAATGTTGACTAACAGTTGACTTTTGGTCAACTGGTCAACTCTGGTCAAGTTCTAGACATTTCTAGGCCAAGTGTTGACTGATAGTTGACTTTTGGTCAAAGCAGTCAAACTTGGTCAACCGAGGTCAAAACTAGCCTAAGCATACTATTCCTAAATATTATCAACCAAGATACCATATATCTTGATCAAACAGGGTCAACACATTCAGTTTCAGTGATTGTGAAATCACCGGAATCGATGGAACTCAAAATACCACAAAAAGAGAAGGATTATAATAATAGGGTAAAAACCTACAGATGTTGCCGGATGATAAAATAAATATCACCAACGTGTCCAGAATGGTCAAATCAGTTAGGTTAGCCTGTCCAAAAGTCTAATTTGGACACAGGGGCAAAAATGATAATTTCGGACCAAAATGATGTCCGTCGTTGGACACACTTTGCACCGAAAAACGTGTCGAAATAAAAGTGCACAAAACCTAACAAATTATATGTCCACGAATCCAGAATGACGATACGAACCCAACGGTATATCCAGAATTGGATTCCGTTGACCCGATCTCAAATTGGTCCGTTGACCAGGACATTGGAAACCGATTTGCACGAAAAAGCGTGTCGGAGCTAATGTCCTCAAAACTCAGCAAATTATAATAATACATATATAAAAGAGAGAGGAATAGAGATATTTATACATAAAGAGATATTTAGAGTAGAGGAGAAAGAGGAAAAATATCAGTGGGGTGTATGGGCAGTCATGACAGGGCCCACACTAAACTGGGTTGGACGTTGGGCCAAGTTTGGACAAGTTCGGGACCAAGATTTAATTAAAAATAATAAATTTAAATCAATTAATTCATGGATGAATTGGGGGCACAAGAGAGATCAATTTGATAGCGCGCAAGTGGCACGTGCACAGTAGGCTCAAAACAGGCCAGGGCCATATATTGGGTCATCTGGATTGGACCGATGTCGGGCCCGAAAATTAAATTGGAAGTTAAATCATAATTTACGGTAAATAATAAATTGGTCTAAATTGACCCGAAGTTGCGCGAATCAAATGGAGCACAAGGGAACAAGTTCGAGTGGGACACGAAATATCAATATAAAGATAATCTCGTCTACTACAAACTCCAAGAAGGAAGTTTTCAGAGACTGGCATCCCTGATGCTCTAGAATTCCAAGTCACGGTAAAGAGCATTAAATCAAAATTAATCAAATCAAAATTAATTATATAGAAATGAATTATTAAAAATAATTCATTAGAAAATTCAAAAAATAATTCGGAAAATTCTGGGGGCTTACATCCTACCCACCTTATAGAAATTTCGTCCTCAAAATTAAGGTTGTAGTAGGGGTAAAACAAGATAGAAAGTTTTTTGGCAAAAACTTAGGCACGATCATAGAATGACAAGTTTGCACGATTAAGATAATCAATTCACAATTATTCAGGCACGATGAAAATTTTTCGCACGATAGAATCAAAATAGGAACAGAATCATATAGGCACGATTATAGATAAGTTAAGTCATTGGGACACGATTCAGAAATGACTTAGGAGAACGAAAGTTATAGATGAAGTCCACGTACGAGGTGACGTGTAGCACTCGGGTTAACGGATAATAAGCCTGAAAGTCACACAGGTTTGATCAAGATGAGAGATAATCATGACCAAAACAAGACTTGGCATGATTGAGCTGGAGTTTTAGACACAACAAAATCGAAGTCAAGGTCTTATAGACCTGATCAAGATTGAAGAGTATGATTAATAAAATCATGGAATACGCTCCAAGTTCGAGCGTGAATAAAATTGGAAATAGTCTGAAGATCACTTGGCACGATAGAGGTATGACAACAAAATCAAAACTTGAGCTTCATCCGGTTACAATCAACAAAATATTGATAATAGGATTTCAGCTTACTGAAATTTGATTTAGGATTTGAGATAGGCATAATTAAGCACAGGAAAATTTCAGATACAATCAGAAAATCAAATCAAGGTCGAAAAGAGTATAGGCACGAGTGTTTCAAAATCCAATCATGCTCAAAATTGAATCTCAATACGATCATAGATACGGTCAGCTCAACCTTGGTCAAAAGTATAACGGTTTAGGCATGACCAACATGAGACTCCGGCATAATCAAGGATAGTATGAAGCCAAATCGTGATTGGAATGGAATTTAGTCATTTGCCAGAATTGAATCGAAAGTTTAAAGCACGAGTGATGATAACATTGTCCAATCACGATAAAAGTAAATAATGTAGTCTCAGCACGATTTAAATTGATCAAGTTTTGGGTAAATCAGAATTTGAACAAGATGGAGAATAAGATCAACGAAGGTTGGGCACGAACATCCAAGGATAAAAATCTAAGTCATAAAGGAATTAAGGTCATCTAGAGTCTAGTAAGCAACCAAGACTCCTTGGCACGATAAACAAGACGACCAAAATTGATTGGTCATGGACAGAAGGGAATCAAAATCTTAACAGTATCGAAATTTAATAAACAATTTAGATATAAAAATTTCAAAATTTTCAGAGTTTCCAGTGTAGATGACAGATGTAGATATGAGATAGGTGATTTGGTGGAACCAAGACATAATTGATCAAGACGGAGGAAGTAAGGGTAAGATGAGGAAATCATCATGCGACGAGGAAAGAAATGAATGATAAGTCGAGAAATAAGGGTATGAATTTTCCTCATTATTTGGTCAAAAGAAGTGAATCAATCTAAGATACGACCTGATAACCATACACATCTATCCAAAATCATGTTGCCAGAATTCTCGCCACGCCAGTAAGCATAGCGGTAATAAACAATGAAGTCCATAACTATAGTATACACCCTGTAATCATGTCATCTAGATTCCTTACCACGCCAACCGGTATGGCTGCAAGAGAATCTAAATGACATAACTAGGATAGTATATCCAAATCAGGCTCCATGTCCTTGTCTCGCTAGCTAATATGACTGCGATGAATTCTAAACTCCATAAATAAAGTAGACACTTACCGTTCTCATCGTCCTCATCAAATATGTTTATCAGAATATCTTAACTCAATCCAGAGAAACTTATCTCAACAAAATCAAAATCGAAGTCAACAACGAACGAACATCAAGGTTTAAAATTTAACAACGAATCAAAGATAAGTAAATGGAAACTAGCATAAACAGATTCCGAGATAGGGTTTAGAAGAAAATTCTTCAGGAGATGTCCAAGGGTACTATCTAGGTCAAGATAAGGAAATCATTGGAATATAATCTAAAACAATCTCAACCTGATATGAGACTGGCAAATCATATTCTCGTCTCGACCTAGAAGATAGATAAGTCCAACTTATACCTTCCCTCTGAGGTCCACAAACTCATTTCAAGAAAGAATAAAGTTGATAACGGACAGATGTTTCAGAAATCAAGACGGACAAGAACAAATGGGAAAAGTTTCGAAAAGTTCGAAATAAGATTCCCAGGGGTCATCCCTGGAATCTACCAAGAGTTTCTAATATGTGACTGAGTACCAATTTTCTAAAATATTCTATGACTCAACCTTAATCTTAGGGCAGGCTCGCAGTAGTACAGAAAAGATCAAGTACTACCACGACTTCGCATTAATTGCAAAGTCTGACCTGCGTGGGCCACCACTAAAAACGTGTCACGACCCGCACCCGGATATACGGGTACGAATACGTAGACGAAGCCCAGCCTACGCCGCAGTATCGACGGTAGAACGCTGTCTAGTACCCAATAAATATACTCTGCGTCTAGAAGGCCTATAACTACAAATATACTCTAGTCACATCACAACAACTAGGGATGATAAGACAAGAAAGATAACTAAAGCACAAGAACAACTAGAAACTACTAGAAGGAAACATAAGACAGAAAAATAAAGAAGAAACAACAAGACTAACTAAGGATAACTCCCAGGCAACTCACATAGAATAATAGTGAGATCCACCCCAGCTAGCAACATCATGATGTCCAAAAATGGCACAACTACTCCTAAAATATTATCAACGGTATCCTGTCAGAAAAATGAGCAAGTACAAACACTAACAGCAGTTCCATGTGAATTGACAAATTCTATAAGAGACAGTATAATGAACTACAAGACAAAGATATATGAAGACTTGGGAACCGTTCGGAAGCTGAGCTACAACCCTTAAACCAAACAAGGACCGGGGTTGTAACCCTTCTCCCGAGCAGAACTTAGTCTCCAATTAAGGTACATCATAGAGGCATATAAAACATGTGAGTAACTGAAATCATAGCATGGTGAGAAGTACTGTATGTAGAACAGAACATAATATATGATAAGATAAAGTAACATAAAATGTGCCTTGAATTATTAGAGCGATATGTGATCGGCTTGGGATAAGTGACAGGACAGGCTATCCACTTGGCTCGACAATCACACGGAACCTCTGACGAGGGCCTCCGAAGAGGGTCATGCCGGCCAACCTGGATAACGAGCACAAGGCAAGAGGATCTCGCTACACCCTTCGTGAGGGAAGAGTGGCGCGAGAACATGAATAGTGACAGGGTGGCTCTGATCACATAACCCCTAATAATTCCCCATCCCCGAATAGTATAATGGACCTGGACATGACACGTCATGACACGGGATTCCCTAAGAGGATAGCTACTCCCTCTCAGGAATCGGTGTCTATACAAGTACATGGAACAAGGCAGGAAATGTACGTATATACCAAGAAAATCCAGGAACAACATCTCATGTCATGATCCAACATATACTAGTCCGTGAACTATCGTGACAAGGAATCAAGTAAGACACTACGACTGAATCGGATATAGCAGATATCAAGACAATGAAAACTATCAGTGAATGTACTCGCCTGCGGTCCTGAGCTGTCAAATGGGGTCGATGCTCAGAGTGATGCCACAGACCTAAAGATAAGATATACATAAGCTAATTAGGGTTCAACAGTGTTAGGCTTGATTCTATAGTATAGGCTACGTAATCTAGGTCAGACTCAGTCAACTAAGTCAAACTAGGTCACACTGAGTCACACTAGGTCAAACTAGGTCACAGAAAGTCAAACCAAGTCAAACTAGGTTAATGTTGACTAACAGTTGACTTTTGGTCAACTGGTCAACTCTGGTCAAGTTCTAGACATTTCTAGGCCAAGTGTTGACTGATAGTTGACTTTTGGTCAAAGCAGTCAAACTTGGTCAACCGAGGTCAAAACTAGCCTAAGCATACTATTTCTAAACATTATCAACCAAGATACCATATATCTTGATCAAACAGGGTCAATACATTCAGTTTCAGTGATTGTGAAATCACCGGAATCGATGGAACTCAAAATACCACAAAAGGAGAAGGATTATAATAATAGGGTAAAAACCTACAGATGTTGTCGGATGATAAAATAAATATCACCAACGTGTCCAGAATGGTCAAATCAGTTAGGTTAGCCTGTCCAAAAGTCCAATTTGGACACAGGGGCAAAAATGGTAATTTCGGACCAAAATAATGTCCGCCGTTGGACACACTTTACACCGAAAAATGTGTCGAAATAAAAGTGCACAAAACCTAACAAATTATATGTCCACGAATCCAGAATGACGATACGAACCCAACGGTATATCCAGAATTGGATTCCGTTGACCCGATCTCAAATTGGTCCGTTGACCAGGACATTGGAAACCGATTTGCACGGAAAAGCGTGTCGGAGCTAATGTCCTCAAAACTCAGCAAATTATAATAATACATATATAAAAGAGAGAGGAATAGAGATATTTATACATAAAGAGATATTTAGAGTAGAGGAGAAAGAGGAAAAATATCAGTGGGGTGTATGGGCAGTCATGACAGGGCCCACACTAAACTGGGTTGGACGTTGGGCCAAGTTTGGACAAGTTCGGGACCAAGATTTAATTAAATTAATAAATTTAAATCAATTAATTCATGGATGAATTGGGTGCACAAGAGAGATCAATTTGATAGCGCGCAAGTGGCACGTGCATAGTAGGCTCAAAACAGGCCAGGGCCATATATTGGGTCATCTGGATTGGACCGATGTCGGGCCCGAAAATTAAATTGGAAGTTAAATCATAATTTACGGTAAATAATAAATTGGTCTAAATTGACCCGAAGTTGCGCGAATCAAATGGAGCACAAGGGAACAAGTTCGAGTGGGACACGAAATATTAATATGAAGATAATCTCGTCTACTACAAACTCCAAGAAGGAAGTTTTCAGAGACTGGCATCCCTGATGCTCTAGAATTCCAAGTCACGGTAAAGAGCATTAAATCAAAATTAATCAAATCGAAATTAATTATATAGAAATGAATTATTGAAAATAATTCATTAGAAAATTCGAAAAATAATTCGAAAAATTCTGGGGGCTTACAGTGATGCCCCGGAATGAATGATTGTTGTTGGTTTGGACACAAATAACCCAACAATGACTCAATTCCATAGTATGCTATGTTGTGAATATTGTTCGGACTTATGGAAATAAAGAAAAGTGGCTATGTATGCTGTAACAAGTTGAGAATTGCATGTGATATTGGGAAGGAATTGGGAATGAAACAATTGATGGATGAGTTCAACGGAACTGGTGAGTTAACTCATGGGTGATGGCTAGTGTTTTTGAGATCCTAAGAATGTTGGCTTGTGATATTGAGACCCCAAGATGTTGGCTGAATATTGTGATCATTATAGATCACGAATGTCCGAAATAGAAATAAATAGATTTGAGTTGGTATTGTTTAAGCATGGCTTCGTTTCTGAGTGGTATATTGCCTATACCACCTCAGAATGAGATGTATGTTGACCCTTTCCATAGGATAGCAATGAGACTATCTGTGGGTACTGGGTAGTACCGATACTTAGCTGGAAGTCATGTATTATTGCTTGATGACTCGAGTGTCCCTTGACGGTGATGTAATTCTGGGTAGCGAGATTTCTAGAAATTGTAACGGGCGGCTTGGTTAGAAATTGTTTAGTCGAGTGAGGACTCGGACTAGTAAGACAGTTAGTATGATATGGGTAAGTAAATTGGCTAGAGAATGTTGTGGCTTAAAACATCTGAATGTTGACTTCGATTGGTTGGATGCAAACCATATGTGGATAATACAAATTTGATTGCTAAGCTGAAAGTTAGAAATGTTATCGGTGGACCAAAGGAATATTAAAGATCTGCGCCTTGGCCCTAAGGTGTAATAGATGTTAGTCCATCTTGATCACCAAAGGATGGTCGTTGCATATGTGCATGTATGCTGAGGAATTGAATTGTACTAGAAGAGTAATATCACGACCCGCACCTGCCTTTTCGGATACGAGACGTATCCAAGCCAGCCTACGCCGCAGAGTCGACGGTAGAACGATGTCACGGCCAAGATGCTCAAAATCACAAAATATTACATATGCTGCTCATTCACATTTCTAAGTTTATTGCAACAGTTACAACATTTATATTTAAAGAAAATATAAAGTTTTACAATTAATAAAAATGATACAACTGCTATCTATTTCTATGTTTCTGTCTGCAAGTACACCCGTATCTCCCACAGCTAAGTGAATCCACGGCTAACCTGAAAAATGTTGGTTTCCAGTCAGGAATGGAACAAGCACACAAACCGACGACAATGCTGTCACGACCCGCACCCTAGAGTAAGGGCACAAGAAGTGGATATGTCCAGCCTACGCCACAGTGTCGACGGTAGAACGCTGTCCTAGGTCACAATATCTAACAATATAAGGTACCTGTACAGTATATACACTCTGAGTGGAGGTGACAGTACAGAATACAGTCTCAATCATAACTAAGGCAGAAATAGTACGATATCATAGAAAAAATCTCAAAGGAAGATACAAACAGAAAGGGAAATAAGTCTGAGTGTCTAAACGATACAATAACACAACATAGTACAACTCAAATCCCAATGACAACATAAGTAAGATAAAGCCTAATTAATCTAGTCTAAACAGTATGGATAACGTCCTAAGCTAGAGCTGGATCCTCCTGTGGGTCCAACTCACAGGTATCGTCTAGATGGGCTCCATAGTAGGTTGGGCAGAAGTCCTCGGTATCATCTGTAATATTTTTAACAGGTCCAGTCAGGACAGGAGCGAGCACAATACATCTTATGCAATTCATATCATGGCAGGAAGGTAAAAACATACAGAAGAGTAAGATACATGAACTGTAAGAAGATGTACAAGAAAACAAGAGAGATATTTGTAAACTGGAAATATATACATAATAAGTAAGAACTGTAAGTGACTAGTGATTCAGAGCACAAGACGGTTATGTAAACAACACGATGTTGCACACGAGTAATCTAGAGAGGTTCACACGATTTGGATTGATCACATAACCACTTCTACTCTCCCATCCCCAATCAATACACAAGGATCCAGTCAAGTTATGTTATTGTACACGAAGTATAGTTGCACACGATGATCATGTGGGCACATGAGTACACGATTTCAGACGATTCATACGATTTGTATACGAATAACACGAACACAAGGAGTACACGATGCCCATGATAAAGTACACGAACATGAAATACCCGATGTATCCGCTAAGGGGATAACATCGCACGACAAGATCCATAGAGTACTAATCCGTGATAACAAGTGTCAGTATCAGGTAAAGTAATCTAGAGCATGAATGTTGGTCCTAACAAGTATGAAAAGATCAGAGAATGTACTCGCCTGAGATCCGAATGTCCCTGAGAAAAATAAAGTCCGAAGCGAGGTAACTGAGTCCTATTTAGAGCAACACAAGTCATGATGTATACAAGGGAATTATAATTTGAAGAATACAATGCATCTACATATTTCTAGGTCAGTCTGGATCAAAGTCAACTCTTGGTCAACTCTGGGTCAAACTAAGTCGACATCTAGTTAAATTAGGTCAAACTAGTTAGGGCTTGGTCAATCTTGGTCAACTAGTCTAAGTTAGTCAAATCTAGGTAAACTCTAGTCAAGCTAGCCTATTGTGTTCAATACCAAGTCATTCTAGGTATCCAACACATAGCCTAGGCAACTAACTATACTACACACAAAGCTAAACCATAGTCTAGCATCACATCTAACTAACTAGGCACACACAACCAAGTAATCTAGTCTATTATCATATTTATATTCACATTTCATTCACATATATAACAATATATGTATATAGGGTATATATATAGGTTGTGTGTGTGTGTATAACATTGTAGCATTAGGTAAAGTAGAACTTCTAGCTAACATTTATGTATACATTAATTTCTTTCATGCATCTATGCATTTCCTACATGCTTTACACATATGCCTACATACATATTTACATATATACATATATTCATATATACAACTTACCTTCATAGATGCATACCTACATGCATATTTACATATATACATATATGCATTATGCATTCATACATATACACATAGAGATATAGAGAGAGGGTTAAGGGGTATACATGTGTGTGTGTCATTAGAGTACATGTGTGTGTGTGCATATTAAACTAACCCAACACAATCAATTTATCATCCTAGCATTACATCATAGTTTAACTTCAATATCAAATTACCATATATCATTCTCAGGTTTGAAATTTCAGTTTAACATATAGGAAAGAATCCTCAAGTTCATGCAAAATAGGAATTTCTCAGTTATCATTTAACTCAGTTTTAAGTATCCATGTAAAATCCCTAAATTTTTACTATATTTTTTTATTTATTAAATTTGGTACTGATTTAAAATTTTGTATTGTACGTCGCGTAGTCGTATTGTACGTCGCGCACGAAATTTTATTTTTCGAAATTGCTCGACGAGTGCGAATATGTGCGAGCGTACATATTTTTAGAAAAATATTTTTTTCTATTTTATAGTTTCAAAATAATTTATATAATAATTATTTTAGATATCGTACCAAAATTTTAAGCTCAATATTTTATTTATTTTATTGGTACAAGGCCTTTCGTTTATAACAATTATTGATAATATTCTTGTGCGTATGTATATATTTTCTAAATATTTTACTAGTTTATTTTAAATAAAAATGTAATTTTTGAGATTTATTAATATTAATATTTTATTCAAAAAGATATTTAAAAATATTTATTATTTTTGAAATTATTATTATTGGTATTTTGAAAAATATATTTGGAAGTTATTGTGGCCATTTAAATCTTGATTTGAATTATGGATATATTTTAAATAGTAAATTAATATCTATATTTGAAATTTGATTATCTTATTTGATTTTAAAATAAAAGATAGAATTTAATTAGATTTAAATTGGATTTGTATTTGGATTTGGATTTGGATTTGGTTGATTTTAAATTAAGTTGCGAATTATCTATTTTTGGTTTAAACTACTCCTAATTTTATCCAATTGGGAATTCCCACACCCTATAAAAGGGAGGTACTCCTCCAAATTTCTATCATTCATTATTTTTCCATAAATTATTCCACCACAAACAGGCGTACCTCGTGTCGGTGTTCTATCCATCCTCGTGTCAGCCGTGACGGCCTCGGGTCCGACCCCGTGTGTCTTCCACTATCCCTAATTTTACATATACATCGTCTTCTTTGTGTCCGACATACCGGACACGTACACCAAATTCTTTCCAACCTAATCTTCGTGTCCGACACTTGGACACGATTCCTAAACCTAATCCTACACAAAATCCCTAACCCAGCCATCGCCACCTCGCCACCTACTGTCCCGGCCAACCCAACCAAGCCTCGGCCAAACCAGCCACCATCGCAGCATACCGCTGACACCACCACCCCACTGCCGACCCCGACTCCAACCTCCATCACCGTCCTCCGACTTCACCCGTCACCGTCATCCTCAAAACCATCGTCAACCCAGCCTTCCCGACCTCTGCTCGGCCCCTCCAGACACCACCAAGACAACCAATATCATATCGCACCACCCCATGCCGGCCACTCCACCACCGGAGCATCGTCGTCCCGGCCATCTCGACCCGACCTTTTCCAAGATCCACAACACCCACACCACCACGTACCTGGTCACCGCAGGACGAGCCCACTGCTGGCCTCGAGCGCGCACGTCGCTACCGGCGAACGCCTCGTCACAGATTACCCCGACGAGTCTCGCCCCTCGTGAAAACCCATGACCGCCTGGTCTCGACTCAAGGCACCGCATGCCTGGTCGCCATCGCCACGCACAGACGACCGTCGAGGTCCGGCCACAGCAAGCTCCTTTGTAGGTCGACTCTCCGCCTCGTCTCTGTGCACCGAACGTCGGCAAGCGGCTAGCTCGAGCTCCGCCGACTTCCCCCAAACCCTTTTCTCCGCCCAGCCATGAACGGCCACCTCTGCCCTTTCCGAGCTCCGCCTGGCTACGATGCCTGTCACGACCCGCACCCTTGTGAGGGGCACGAGCACGTGGGTGCATCCAGTCTACGCTGCAGTATCAACGGTAGAACGCTGTATATAAGGTCTGTAAATACTACGACTAATAGTATAAAGGTACTTGTACAATATATACACTCTGAGTGGAGGTGACATAGCAATACAGTCTCAATCACAGAATAAAACTAAGATAGATAGCACATAAGGAAACATATGATAGATAAAAAAGGAATAAGTCCAGGATCCAACACAAGCCCAGATATATATACATCATCCCAGGGTCTCAAAATATAACATAGGAGCTACAGTCTGATAATGCTAGCTGGATCGCAGTCCAGGCAACCCAACTAATCTACACTACTCTGGGAGTACAAAGTCTAGTGGCTCTACTATAAGGCCACGGTCCTGGACTACTCCATCTATCTCGAGCCCATAATAGGTCGAGCAGTCTGCCTCAGAGTCATCTGTAATATATCATAACGGTATCCTGTCAGGAAAATGAGCAAGTACAAGCACTAACAGCAGCTCCATGTGAATTGACAAATTCTATAAGAGACAGTATAATGAACTATAAGACAAAGATATATGAAGACTTGGGAACCGTTCGGAAGCTGAGCTACAACCCTTAAACCAAACAAGGACCGGGGTTGTAACCCTTCTCCCGAGCAGAACTTAGTCTCCAATCAAGGCACAATATAAAGGCATGTAGAACATGTGAGTAACTGAATATCATAGCATGGTGAGAAAGTACTGAATGTAGAACAGAACAGGATATATGATAAGATAAGTAAATATAAAATGTGCCTTGAATTATTAGAGCGTTATGTGATCGGCAAGGGAAGCAAGGTAGGATTATCCACTTGGCCCGGCAATCCGCGGTGACCTCAACAGAAAGTCATGCCGGCCAACCTGGATAACATGGACATGGAGGTATCTGCTACACCCTACGTGAGGTGAAAGTGGCGCAAGCAAAATAGTGACATGGGGATTTGATCACATAACCCCTAATAATTCTCCATCCCCGAGTAGTATAATGGACCTGGACATGACACGTCATGACACAGGATTCCCTAAGAGGATAGTTACTTCCTCTCAGAAATCGGTGTCTATACAAGTACAAGGAACAAGACAGGAAATGTACATATGTACCAAAAAAATTCAGGAACAACATCTCATGTCATGATCTAACGTATACTAGTCCGTGAACTATCGTGACTGAAAATCGAGTAAGACACTACAACTGAATCGAATATAGCAGATATCAAGACAATAAAAACTATCAGTGAATGTACTCGCCTGTGATCCTGAGCTGATAAGGTGAACAGACGCTCAGAGTAATCACAGACCTAAAGATGAGATATTACAAGTTAAAACATGGTTTAATAATGAAAGGAAAGCTAATCTAGTCATGATATGCAAGTCTAAGTCAAAACTGGGTTAAACTAAGTCACACCAAGCTAAACTAGGTCACACTAGGTCATACTGAGCCAAACTGGGTCACACTAGGACAACCAAGGTCAAACAAGGTCACAGAAAGTCAATTCAAGTCAAACTAGGTCAATCTGGGTCAAGGGTTGACTTACAGTTGACTTTTGGTCAAAAAGTCAACTCTGGTCAACTCTGGTCAACACTGAGTCAACCCTGGGTCAACCCTAGGTCAAACAAGTCAAATGTTGACTAACAGATGATTTTCAGCCAACTGGTCAACTCTGGTTTGGTTTCGGTCAATTCTAAGTCATGTATTGACTTAAAGTTGGCTTTCGGTCAAAAAGTCAACTCTTGGTCAACGGAGGTCAAGACTAGCCTAAACTACCCTTATCTAAACATTACCTACCAAGACGACCTATATCTAGCCCCATCTTAACAATCAAAACCCTAAACTTAGACTTATTCCAATACCTTACCTTTACCCTTACCAAGGTAAATACCAATACCTTGCCCATTACAAAGGAAACCCCTCTAGATCTCAGGATACTAGCCTAGGTTTCTTAGGGTAGCTAGACACTAACCTATCTATTCATTACCAACCATAAAATCTTGGTATCTAACCCATCCAGTCCATCTTATGGTCCATGTTGGTTATCCCAACATTACCTTACCCTTATCTCATTCTCAGATCTCACTAAACACTCACACACACAAACTCACTCACCCATTCACTCATAACACCCATAATACCACACTTATAGGTTCTCCTATAGGTTCACACACATGCTCACACCAATAGGCTATTGGCTACATATATAGGCTCACATACACACACACACACTAGGCTCACACACACACATGCATATATAGGACTGTTTTGGGACTGATTTGAGGGTGATTTAGGGACAGATTTAGGAGCAATTAAGGGCTGAAATTTGGGATAGGAAATAGGCTAAACAAGGGCTGGTATGGGGCAGCTTCATGGCTGATATGGGGGTGCCAATGGCTAATTAAAGTGTTAAACACAACTCAAGTCGAAATTCCCCGGAGTCCCGAATTAAGTCGGAATACGATAAAATTCGAACCCGACTCCTATAATCATTAAATATTAATATTCATGAAATAAAAATTCCAAAAAATATTTAAAAGTAAAAAATTACCATTTTACCCCTATCTTGGAAAAGTGAGGGTGACAAGTCTATCCACCTTAAAAAAATTTCTTCCTCGAAATTAAAACCAAACAATAGTAAAATATCAAAATTATAAGTTATGGCTTAAAATTTAAAATGATTAAAATCTCAAAAATCAAAGCATGAATTAAATGACTAAAATTATAAAATTTAAAATTACTCTCAAATAGAAACTGGGTGCTATAAGTCTATCCACCTTAAAAGAATCATCCTCAAAATTAAAACAAGTAAACACACACAAAAAATCATGCAAATCGATAATCGTATGCGTCTGTCCAATCATCATGATACTCAGAATCTCTGTGCCAGTAAGCAAGGCTACGATAATCATAGAGTCCTCAACTACGGTATATACCTCTAGAATTATGGTATTTAAAATTTTTGCATTGTCGCATGCTTGGCAGCGAAAACCTTAAATTTCCACACCCGAGAAATACGACCATAATCCGACTATATGTCCTCACTATGCCTGCTAGCATGACCCTAGAGTATTCTAAAATCTCATAATCGAGACGACATAGCCCATACGACTTATCTTAGAAGAAAATCACATCACAAGAACAAATTTTCATCCAACGATCAAAGAACAGATAGAATCGAAGTTCAAGACAGTTTATAAGAAGGCAGTTGCGGGAAGGAGATTCGAAATATCAGAACCTGCTATCTGCTCTGCTACTGCCTGAGTGGGCTCAACTGTCATGGCGAAAGCACGCCCCTGCTGGCCTCCTCTAGCCTGCTGCACTCTGTCCTGGTCTCTTCGGATTCCACTAGCATGGCAATCCCTCAGCTGGTGGTCAGGCACCCCACAGTATAGACAGACGTCCAACCTCTTCCTACAAGCCTCTCTAGTATGCCCCGGCTTCCCGCAGAAGCCGCACAGAGTAGCCAGTCTCTGGCCCTGTCCCTGGTGCTGCTGGGCACGGGCTGGTGCCTACTGAATCTGTAAAGAGACTACTGCTGAAATGGCCTCTGCTAAGGCTGAAAGTGGAGGAGCTTGGCCGGTCCCGTACTGGAACTCGCCCCCATGGTATCACCGCTCCTCTTCGGCTTGAGGCCGAAGTCCTCCTCTGCAATGTGTACGTCCATCAATATCTGATCGAACGTCGCATCACGGCGACCCAAGGTGTGGGTGCGTACTGCATGAATAAGTCCCCTACGGAACTTATGAGCCTTCTGTCCCTCATCCTGGATCATATCGGAAGCGAACTTGCTAAGGCGGAAGAACTCTGCTGCATACTCGTCCACCGACGAGTTCCCCTGCACTAGACCCACGAACTGGCCCTCCAATGCTGTAAGAGCCACGTCCGGGAAGAACTTCTCCTTGAAGATCCTCCGGAAGTCCTCCCATGATAACCCTCTCACCGACGCACGAGGATCCGTACGGTACCATGTCAGCGCGATATCGAAGAATCGGCTGGCTGCGGCTAAAACCCAAAGTCCTCTAGGAAGCTCTACTAGCTCCATACTCCGCTGTACGTCCTCTAGCCAGTCGTCTACATAAAGGATGCCCTCCGTGCCCGTGAAGTCCCTGGAGCTCATCTTCCTAAAGCATAATACTGTCCCTGGCCTGGACTGCTGCTGGTACGGTTGCTGGCCAGTAGGGCCCTGCACCGTACCCGGTGCCACTCTCTCCACGGCTGCCAGTACAAGCTGATACGAGTTCTTCATGCTCTGCCTCAGCATCTCAATCTGACGATATGATGCCTCTGTCTGGCGCTGTGATGCCTCTGCCTGGACTCGCTGTGTCTCCATCATCTGCTGAAGGAGAAGGAACATGTGGTGTGTATCCGTCGGTATCGGAGGTGGTGGCGGCAGTTTCTCTGGAACTGTGACCGAAACCCTCTGGGGTGGAGGTGATAGACCTCCTTGTGCAACTGCCAGGGCATCCGGGATAGTAGAATCACTGGGGGCAGTCTCGTGAACCTCCTCCTCAGCCTGGTCAGATCTCTCGGGCAAGCTACTCGATCCAGTGGCCTGCAGGTGCATCTTCGTCATCCTAGAGACGAATTGAAACAAGGAGATCAATATGGCACATGAGAAGATATTATCAAAGAAGGACAGTTAATTTAATACAAGGAGAGTAATCATGATAATTAAAAGATCGAAAAAAATTTCCTAGGTGTGATTGAGAAACTCCTATCATATCCTAGGTCCTACGTCCTAATTTCAGGCTCGTAATTAGTACTCTAAGTCGAGCACCATTACGAGATTGCACTAATTGTAACTCCGGTCCTGCATGGGCCACCACAAAAACGTGTCACGACCCGCACCCTTGTGAGGGGCACGAGCACGTGGGTACGTCCAGCCTATGCCGCAGTATCGATGGTAGAACGTTGTATATAAGGTCTGTAAATACTATGACTAACGGTATAAAGGTACCTGTACAGTATATACACTCCGAGTGGAGGTGACATAGCAATACAGCCTCAATCACAGAATAAAACTAAGGTAGATAGCACAGAAGAAAACATATGATAGATGAAAAGGGAATAAGTCCAGGATCCAACACAAGCCTAGATATATATACATCATCCCACGGTCTCAAAATATAACATAGGAGCTACAGTCTGATAATGCTAGCTGGATCGCAGTCCAGGCATCCCAACTAATCTACACTACTCTGGGAGTACAAAGTCTAGTGGCTCTACTATAAGGCCACGGTCCTGGACTACTCCATCTAGCTCGAGCCCATAATAGGTCGAGCAGTCTGCCTCAGAGCTGTAATATATCATAAAGGTATTCTGTCAGGAAAATGAGCAAGTACAAGCACTAACAGCAGCTCCATGTGAATTGACAAATTCTATAAGAGACAGTATAATGAACTACAAGACAAAGATATATGAAGACTTGGGAACCGTTCGGACGCTGAGCTACAACCCTTAAACCAAACAAGGACCGGGATTGTAACCCTTCTCCCGAGCAGAACTTAGTCTCCAATCAAGGTACAATATAAAGGCTTGTAGAATATGTGAGTAACTGAATATCATAGCTTGGTGAGAAAGTACTGAATGTAGAACAGAACAGGATATATGATAAGATAAGTAAATATAAAATGTGCCTTGAATTATTAGAGCGTTATGTGATCGGCAAGGGAATCGTGGTAGGGTTATCCACTTGGCCCGACAATCCGCGGTGAACTCAACGAAAAGTTATGCCGGCCAACCTGGATAACATGGACATGGAGGTATCTGCTACACCCTACGTGAGGTGAGAGTGACGCAAGCAAAATAGTGACAAGGGGCTTTGATCACATAACCCCTAATAATTTTCCATCCCCGAGTAGTATAATGGACCTGGACATGACACGTCATGACACGGGATTCCCTAAGAGGATAGCTACTCCCTCTCAGAAATCGGTTGTCTATACAAGTACAGGGAACAAGACAGGAAATATACATATATACCAAGAAAATCTAGGAACAACATCTCATGTCATGATCCAACGTATACTAGTCCGTGAACTATCGTGACTGAAAATCGAGTAAGTCACTACAACTAAATCGAATATTGCAGATATCATGGCATGATATAGTCTATAGCATATGAGTGTGTCTGCTTGCCTAGTGAGTCTAGATTAGACTTGTGTAGCCTTGTTAGACCTAGAAAAGACTTGCTAGACTAGCGTAGACTTGTTTGACCTAGTTGACCTAGTTTGACTTAGGTTTGACCTAGTTGACCTAGTTTGGCTTCTAGGGTTGACCAGAGTTGACCAAGAGTTGCCTTTGGCCTAGATTGACCTAGATTTATGTAGAATGCATTGACTTGCATCTTATTATCATTGTAGATTTATAGTGACTTGTACTGTTCTATAGGAGACAGACACCACTCCTCGGACAGTAGATATTCTCCAGATTCTCAGGATACAGGCGAGTACATTCTCTGATCATTTCATATCCTGCATTAGGAGTATATTTCCTGCTTTAGATTACTTTACATGATGTTGACACGTTGGAAACATGGATTAGTACTATATAGATCTTGTTGTGCGATGTTATCCCCTTAGCGGATACATCGGGTATTCATGTTCGTGTACTTTATCGTGAGCATCGTGTACTCCTTGTATTCGTGATATTCGTGTACGAAACGTACAAAATCGTATATAATCATGTATTCACATGACCTTCGTGTACAATAATATAACTTAATTAGATCCTTGTGTATTGATTGGGGCGGGGGAGTAGAAGTGGTTATGTATTCAATCCAATAGATTACTCGTGTACAACCTCTATAGATTACTCGTGTACAATATCGTACTGTCTACATAACCATCTTGTGCTCTGAATCACTAGACACTGTTAGTTCTCTACATACTGTAGCTACTTATTTACAGTCTTCCTTTTTATCATGTTATTCTTTCAGTATCTTGTACCTTACTCTCTAGCATGATTATATATCCTGACCTGCTATGATTTATTGAGATGTACTGTGCTCACTCCTGTCCTGACTGGACCTGTTGAAAATTTTACAGAGGACGAGGCTGAGGCGTTCAGCCCTACCTACTACGGTGCTACACTAGATGAGTGTTTGGACTTGGACCAGCAGCAGGATCCACTAGCAGTAGATGACACTCCCTTAGATTAGGATGTCTTTACTTTTCTGGATTACTGTATATAGATTCTGAGATATTTGGGATATGTACTTATTTAGACACTTAGAATTCTGGATGTATCTCTGTGGTTTATTCTGTTCTGGATATTATCTATCATTCTATCTATCTTATCCTGTTCTACCTTAGTTGTGATTGAGATATATTCTGTTATGTCACCCCCATTCGGGGAGTATAACTGTTTATTACCTTAATTGTTAGATGTTGTGACCTAAGACAGCGTTCTACCGCCGACACTGCGACGTAGGCTAGACGTACCCACGTCTCGTGCCCTTACTCCAGGGTGCGAGTCATGACAACAAGTACAGGAAACAAGACAGGAAATGTACATATATACTAAAAAAATCCAGAAACAACATCTCATGTCATGATCCAACGTATACTAGTCCGTGAACTATCGTGACTGAAAATCGAGTAAGACACTACAACTAAATCGGATATAGCATATATCAAGACAATAAAAACTATCAGTGAATGCACTCGCCTGTGATCCTGAGTTGATAAGGTGAACAGACGCTCAGAGTAATCACAGACCTAAATATGAGATACTACAAGTCAAAACATGGTTTAATAATGAAAGGAAAGCTAATCTAGTCATGATATGCAAGTCTAAGTCAAAACTGTGTTAAACTAAGTCACACTAAGCTAAACTAGGTCACACTAGGTCATACTGAGCCAAACTAGGTCACACTAGGACAACCAATGTCAAACAAGGTCACAGAAAGTCAATCTAAGTCAAACTAGGTCAATCTGGGTCAATGGTTGATTTACAGTTGACTTTTGGTCAAAAAGTCAACTATGGTCAACTCTGGTCAACGTTGAGTCAACCCTGGGTCAACCCTAGGTCAAACAAGTCAAATGTTGACTAACAGTTGATTTTCGGTCAACTGGTCAACTCTGGTTTGGTTTCGGTCAATTCTAAGTCAAGTATTGACTTGAAGTTGGCTTTCGGTCAAAAAGTCAACTCTTGGTCAACGGAAGTCAAGACTAGCCTAAACTACCCTTATCTAAACATTACCTACCAAGACGACCTATATCTAACCCCATCTTAACAATCAAAACCCCAAACTTAGACTTAACCCAATACCTTACCTTTATCCTTACCAAGGTAAATACCAATACCTTGCCCATTACAAAGGAAACCCCTCTAGATCTCATGATACTAGCCTAGGTTTCTTAGGGTAGCTAGACACTAACCTATCTATTCATTACCAACCATAAAATCTAGGTATCTAACCCATCCAGTCCATCTTATGGTCCATGTTGGTCATCCCAACATTACCTTACCCTTATCTCATTCTCACATCTCACTAAACACTCACACACACAAACTCACTCACTCATTTAATCATAACACCCATAATACCACACTTATAGGTTCTCCTATAGGTTCACACATATGCTCACACCTATAGGCTATTGGCTACATATATAGGCTCACACACACATACTAGGCTCTCACACACACACACACACACACACATAGGCATATATATAGGACTGTTTTGGGACTGATTTGAGGGTGATTTGGAGACAGGTTTAGGAGAAATTAAGGACTAAAATTTGGGACAGGAAATATGCTAAACAAGGGCTGGTATGGGGCAGCTTCATGGCTGATATGGGGGTGCTAATGGCTAATTAAAGTGTTAAACACAACTCAAGTCAAAATTCCCCGGAGTCCTGAATTAAGTCGGAATGCGATAAAATTCGAACCCGACTCCTATAATTATTAAATATTAATATTCATGAAATAAAAATTCCCAAAAATATTTAAAAGTGGAAAATTACTATTTTACCCCTATCTTGGAAAAGTGAGGGCGACAGCACCGGCCAAAGCACGAACCGCGCCAGCACCGGAACCCCCACGCCTCTTCCTCCACCGCACGCCGGCGACTCTACTCCGTCATCCTTCTCCCACAGCCTCCGCCGCTCTTCCAAAACCCACCACCACGACGAGCCGTGGTCGACGACCACCCATCCGCCGACCTAACCCGAAACCCCCTTCCGACAGCGCCTCACCCTTCTTCTCCTCGTCCACTGCCGCGCGAGCGAGCTCCGCCCGACCGAAACCCCAAACGCCGTTCCTCTCTCCCTCTCTCTCTCCCACTCTCGCTGCTTCACTCCTTCCCTCTCTTTCTTTTTCTTTTTCTTTCTATAGTCGGACCAACTTCTCCATGATCCTTCAAGAGGAAAAGCAGCAGTCTGCTACATTTTTATTTTTTTATTATTTTTATTTATTTGTTTTACTGTTACTTTTATTATTATTAGTTTATTATTATTATTATTGTTATATGTTATGAATTCATTTTGTTACAGCAGAGAAAGATATTATTATTATTACTATATTTTACTCTTTCCCCTTTCTTTCTTTATATTTGGTTGATTCCTTTCTGTTGTTTTTTTTTTCCTTTGTTTCATTATGTTCCGTATAGTCTCATCTTCCCCTAGGAGAAGAGATACTTATTATTATTATTATTATTACTATTATTTGTCTTTATATATATATATATATATATATATATATATATATATATATATATATATATATATATATATAGTTTTAAGCTGGCCTATTTGTAATGTCAAACTAGGTTTTGGATTATATAAACTATATTATTGTATGGTATTCAAAATTTAGCCTTTGACCAAAAGAATTTATTTGACAAATTATAGTTTATCCTAAAAAGGGTTTTCTAGTACGTTTTATTTCATACAAGTAGTTTCTAATTTATAAAAGATTCTAATATTTTTTTTCAGATAATTATCTAAAGTATTTTTAACTAATACGATATAGTTTTCTACCTAACGATATTATTCTACAAAACTTATAGTTTTAGCCAAAAATAATTTTTCTTGACTTTAGGTCTTTTCCATAAATATTATTTTAATAATAAAATCTAGTTTTCAAATATTATAAGTAATTTCAAATATTTGTATCTATATTATTTATCATTTCTCCCTTGATTTTTCCTTTCCATGACTAAGTCCATTATTCCTATCCTCCTACCAATTCTGTCATTCCTTCTCTCGATCCTAACTAAATTGACCATCCTGGACCCGATGGAACCATCCGTGCTATTATCCGAGGTCACCTTGTGTAGTTGTTACACCGAAGTCGCAGTTCGTGCCATATTGAGCATTGCAGTACACCAGGCGTCCTACCAGGCAAGACACCTTGCCATTTGTTGTTTATTTATTTTAGCTCATATTCATGCATTATTTATTATTTTCTTTATGCAAAATAAACAGTGATACATGGCATAACCTGTTAGAACTTACTGTTCATTTATATTTTCTGCTATGAATTATTTTTCTTACACATTAAACCTAGATTTAAGGGACCACCTTGTGTGTTGCATTCATTGGCCTTGACACGTTGTAACACGAAGTTGTGTGTCGCATGTAGAACACAGACATACGTGACTGGCTGGCCAGCGGTGCGTATAAGCCGTGCGAAAGGAATAACCGCTAATAGAGGTTGCATGCTAGTTTGACTTAGCGGTTATAGAGGTTATGTTGTAGATACAACATAGTAGGCATTGGGCGGGGAGGACAATTCCTTAGCGTATGGGCTTCGATGCACTTTTCCTTGTGACCCGGATTCTCCGCTGGAGATACGGGGCTGATGACCCATGAATACTGACGGCCACTGACGTTCTACGGAACGTTATGCTCTTACTGATTGGGTCTCTAGTGCCCCAAGGGGGGACCATGCCGATCCTATTTAGCCATGGCCCATGCGCAGGAAGGATTGTTCTTAACTATATTTTACTTAGAATGGTTAGGTACCTTTATCCGTTAGGTACGAGTACTTTTGGTTTGGGTACTTGTATCTGACCGTGGCTTGGAACAATAACTTGTCGCGGATTAGTTCATCACATCTTGTCCTTGTTTGGTTGTAGATGTGACTTACTACTTCAGTGAGAAGCTATTAAATATTGTTGGGGTCTGGATACCATATTGGATTCATAGCATAGAAAGATACGTCACCGTGAATTAGTTTACCATCTCCTGTCCTTGTTTGGTTGGGGGGATGGTACGCTCGTTCAATAGGTGCGTATTGGACCATGTTATAATTCAATTGACTTATTTATTTGAGCAGTATTTATTCAGTTTATATGGCATGATATTATGTGTCTTGTTACGTCCCTCTGAGGACTTGGTTATCTCGCCAGGTGTGTGTGCTCTTGTCTTTCGCAGGTGCTCTAGCTCTAGCCGTAATTATCGCTATTTCTTCGAGGATGATTGCACTTGGATCGTCTTCGCTTCGCTCACCAAAAATTATTTCTTTTCTCATGTATTTTTCCTTTACTTATTGGTAGTGGATTTGTCTCCGCCCAATATATTGTATCAAGACAATTCGTTATCGTTATATGATATCTATTCATTTATTTTGTGTAGATGAGATTAGTTATGGTTCTACTGTATTTTACAGCTTACGTATATTTATTATACGGCTGGCATGTCTACGTTTCTAGTCCTACATATTTTGGGACTGGGGTGTTACATATTTTTGTGGTGGCCCGTGCAGGTCTAGATAAATTGTTTGGTTACTTTACCGTACCAAGCAAGCCTGCAAATAGGATTAGAAGTCTAGGATCTCATCCATATACTTGACCTCCTTCCTCGATTCCATATTCGAACTACAGTTCGACTCATCAATTACATCTTGCTTGATTCCTCCTATTATTATTCTTATTTTTTCTTCATGTTTGCTAGAGATTGACCCTACTAGTTTGATGTCCCAAACACCCTTAGCTTAATTCTTTAAGTCAGGTAGAGTACCCCACGACCTGACGCACCCTTGAACATTAAGGGAATACAAATAGTATTATCTAGACCATAGAGACTAGAGGTATTTAACCCATTTGGTCAACCAAGCCTTAGTCAATAAAACCGTAGAATGATGGTATAGGAATAAACCAAGACTTAGATTCTTATGACTCTTAGACTATTTATATTTGTTTTTATTTCATCTACCATCGTGCATATGTTCTACTATCTAGACTAATGATGCTAATGTAGCCAAGTTTTTGCAAGCTTATTCTTTTATCAAGCTTGTTTCAAGATATATGTTATTTGGGCATGTCCACTAACATATTGTCTAATCAGAATCGGTGCATGATGGTCTGATCAACCGAGTGCACTTTGGTTCGCTTATATCTATCGTTCTACGTGGATGGGAACATAGCTAAACTTGTCCTTTAGAGTCCCATCCGTGACAGCCTTGACAACTCCCTTTGAATTATTCGGTCGCCTTTGAACCACGTATTCGTATTCGATAACGTCTCCTTCGAACTCTATATTGCTTTTGCCTTCACCTAATTTAGAAGGATGAATACGTTGTACTAGAATCTTCTCTAGCCTTCATATCGATTATGATTATTATCACTCGATATTGCTATATCTTCATCCTAAACTACTCGTTCTTTTCTCTACCCTATCATGACCTCCTAATCACTTAATCGATCTCTTATTCGTGCCTCAACCTACTCTCAAGAACCGATATCTACAAGGTCTCTAAATTATTTCTTGAACCCATACCATTCTTCATCGCGCGTTATCTTAACCATTTTCTTTCTTGCGTTAATCCATGATTATCTTCGCCAATATTGAAATCACGACTCTAATGCATGTTTTTATTAAACGTCGTTTCCTTGTCTCGCCCAATGATTTGACTGTGCTTTCTCATCGCTATCCCTTTGTGCCTTCTCTCCCCCCTACGAATTCTTAATTTCGAGGACGAAATTCTTTTAAGTTGGGTAGGATGTAAAACCCCTAAATTTCTACTATATTTTTTTATTTATTAAATTTGGTACTGATTTAAAATTTTGCACTGTACGTCGCGTAGTCGTATTGTACGTCGCGCACGAAATTTTATTTTTCGAAACTGCTCGACGAGTGCGAATATGTGCGAGCGTACATATTTTTAGAAAAATATTTTTTCTATTTTATAGTTTCAAAATAATTTATATAATAATTATTTTAGCTATCGTACCAAAATTTCAAGCTCATTATTTTATTTATTTTATTGGTACAAGGCCGTTCGTTTATAACAATTATTGACAATATTCTTGTGCATACGTATATATTTTCTAAATATTTTACTAGTTTATTTTAAATAAAAATGTAATTTTTAAGATTTATTAATATTAATATTTTATTCAAAAGATATTTAAAAATATTTATTATTTTCGAAATTATTATTATTGGTATTTTGAAAAAAAATATTTGGAAGTTATTGTGGCCATTTAAATCTTGATCTGATTTTTAAATAGTAAATTAATATCTATATTTGAAATTTGATTATCTTATTTGATTTTAAAATAAAAGATAGAATTTAATTAGATTTAAATTAGATTTGTATTTGGGTTTGGATTTGGTTGATTTTAAATTAAGTTGCGAATTATCTATTTTGGGTTTAAACTACTCCTAATCCTTATCCAATTGGGAATTCCCACACCCTATAAAAGGCAGGTACTCCTCCAAATTTCTATCATTCATTATTTTTCCAAAAATTATTCCACCACAAATAGGCGTGCCTCGTGTCGGTGTTCCATCCATCCTCGTGTCAGCCGTGACGGCCTCGGGTCCGACCCCGGGTGTCTTCCACTATCCCTATTTTTACATATACATCCTCTTCTTTGTGTCCGACATACCGGACACGTACACCAAATTCTTTCCAACCTAATCTTCGTGTCCGACACTTGGACACGATTCCTAAACCTAATCCTGCACAAAATCCCTAACCCAGCCATCGCCACCTTGCCTCCTACTGTCCCGGCCAACCCAACCAAGCCTCGGCCAAACCAGCCACCACCGCAGCATACCGCTGACACCACCACCCCACGGTCGACCCCGACTCCAACCTCCATCACCGTCCTCCAACTTCACCCGTCACCGTCATCCTCAAAACCATCGTCAATCCAGCCTTCCCGACCTCTGCTCGGGCCCCCTCCAGACACCACCAAGACAACCAATATCATATCGCACCACCCCATGCCGGCCACTCCACCACTGGAGCAGCGTCGACCCGGCCATCTCGACCCGGCCTTTTCCCAGATCCACAACTCCCACACCACTACGTACCTGGTCGCTGCAAGATGAGCCCACTGCTGGCCTCGAGCGCGCACGTCGCTACCGGCGAACGCCTCGCCACGGATTACCCCGACGAGTCTCGCCCCTCGTGAAAACCCATCACCGCCTGGTCTCGACTTAAGGTGCCGAGTGCCTGGTCGCCATCTCCACGCACAGACGGCCGTCGAGGTCCGGCCACGACAAGCTCCTTTGTAGGTCGACTCTTCGCCTCGCCTCCGTGCACCGAGCGCCGACGAGCGGCTAGATCGACCGCTCCGCCGGCTTCCCCCAAACCCCTTTCTCCGCCCAGCCACGAACGGCCACCTTCGCCCTTTCTGAGCTCCGCCTGGCCGCGGCGCCGGCCACAGCGCGAACCACGCCAGCACCGGAACCCCCACGCCTCTTCCTCCACCGCACGTCGGCGACTCTACTCCGTCATCCTTCTTCCACGGCCTCCGTCGCTCTTCCAAAACCCACCGCCGCGACGAGCCGTGGTCGGCGACCACCCATCCGCCGACCCAACCGAAACCCCCTTCCGACAGCGCCTCACCCTTCTTCTCCTCGTCCACCGCCGTGCTCGACTCCGCGCGAGCGAGCTCCGCCCGACCGAAGCCCCAAACGCCGTTCCTCTCTCCCTTTCTCTCTCCCACTCTCGCTGCTTCACGAATTCCCTCTCTCTCTCTCTTTTGCTTTTCCTTTCTATAGTCGGACCAACTTTTGCATGATCCTTCTAGAGGAAAAGCAATAGTCTGCTACATTTTTATTTTTTATTATTTTTTATTTATTTGTTTTACTGTTACTTTTAATATTATTAGTTTATCATTATTATTATATGTTATGAATTCATTTTGTTACAACAGAGAAAAATATTATTATTGTTACAATATTTTACTCTTCCCCCTTTCTTTCTTTATTTTTGGTTGATTCCTTTCTGTTGTTTTTTTCCTTTGTTTCATTATGTTCTGTATAGTCTCATCTTCCCCTAGGAGAAGAGATACTTATTATTATTATTATTATTATTATTATTATTATTATTATTATTATTATTATTATTATTATTATTTGTCTTAATATATATATATATAGTTTTAAGCAGGCCTATTTGTAATGTCAAACTAGGTCTTGGATTATATAAACTATATTATTGTATGGTATTCAAAATTTTGCCTTTGACCAAAAGAATTTATTTGACAAAATTATAGTTTATCCTAAAAAGGGTTTTCTAGTACGTTTTATTTCATACAAGTAGTTTCTAATTTATAAAAAGATTCTGAATATTTTTTTCAGATAATTATCTAAAGTATTTTTAACTAATACGATGTAGTTTTCTACCTAACGATATTATTCTACAAAACTTAGAGTTTTAGCAAAAAATGATTTTTCTTGACTTTAGGTCTTTTCCATAAATATTATTTTAATAATAAAATCTAGTTTTCAAATATTATAAGTAATTTCAAATATTTGTATCTATATTATTTATCATTTCTCCCTTGATTTTTTTCTTTCCATGACTAAGCCCATTATTCCTATCCTCCTACCAATTCTGTCACTCCTCCCCTCGACCCGAACTAAATTGACCATACTGGACCCGAAGGAACCATCCGTGCTATTATCCGAGGTCATCTTGTGTAGTTGTTACGCAGAAGTCGCAGTTCGTGCCACATTGAGCATTGCAGTATACCAGGCGTCCTACCATGCACAACACCTTGCCATTTGCTGTTTATTTATTTTAGCTCATATTCATGCATTATTTATTATTTTCTTTATGCAAAATAAACTGTGATACATGGCATAACCTGTTAGAACTTACTGTTCATTTATATTTTCTGCTATGTATTATTTTTCTTACACATTAAACCTAGATTTAGGGGACCACCTTGTGTGTTGCATTCATTGGCCTTGACACGTTGTAACACGAAGTTGTGTGTCACATGTAAAATACGGACATGCATGACTGGCTGGCCACCGGTGCGTATAAGCCGTAAGATAGGAATAACCGCTAATAGAGGCTGCATGCTAGTTTGACTTAGCGGTTATAGAGGTTCTGTTATGGATACAATATAGTAGACATTGGGCGGGGAGGACAATTCCTTAGCATACGGGCTTCGATGCACTTTTTCTTGTGGCCCGGATTCTCCGCTGAAGATATGGGGATGATGACCCATGATTACTGACGGCCACTGACGTTCTGCGGAACGTTATGCTCTTACTGATTGGGCCTCTGGTGCCCCAAGGGGGGACCATGCCGATCCTATTTAGCCAGGGCCCATGCGCAGGAAGGATTGTTCTTAACTATATTTTACTTAGAATGGTTAGGTACCTTTATCCGTTAGGTACGAGTACTTTTGGTTTGGGTACTTGTATCTGACCGTGGCTTGGAACAATAACTTGTCGCGGATTAGTTCGTCACATCTTGTCCTTGTTTGGTTGTAGGTGTGACTTACTACTTCGATGAGAAGGTATTTGTCATGACCCGCACCCTTATGAGGGGCACAAACACGTGGGTACGTCCATCCTACGCCGCAGTATCGGCGGTAGAATGCTGTATATAACGTCTGTAAATACTACGACTAACAATATAAGGGTACCTGTACAGTATATACACTCCGTTTGGAGGTGACATAGCAATACAGTCTCAATCACAGAATAAAACTAAGGTAGATAGCACAGAAGGAAACATATGATAAATGAAATAGTAAATAAGTCCAGTGTCCAACACAAGCCCAGATATATACAATATCACAGGGTCTCAAAATATAACATAGAAAGCTACAGTCTGATAATACTAGCTGGATCGCAGTCCAGTCAAACCTAGCTAACCTACACTACTCTGGGAGTACAAAGTCTAGTGGCTCTACTATAAGGCCACGGTCCTGGACTACTCCATCTAGCTCGAGCCCATAATAGGTCGAGCAGTCCGACTCAGAATCATCTGTAATATATCATAACGGTATCCTGTCAGGAAAATGAGCAAGTACAAGCACTAACAGCAGTTCTATGTGAATTGACAAATTCTATAAAAGACAGTATAATGAACTACAAGACAAAGATATATGAAGACTTGGGAACCGTTCGGAAGCTGAGTTACAACCCTTAAACCAAACAAGGACCGGAGTTGTAACTCTTCTCCCGAGCAGAACTTAGTCTCCAATCAAGGTACAATGTAAAGGCATGTAGAGCATGTGAGAAACTGTATATCATAGCATGGTAAGAAAGTACTGAATGTAGAACAGATCAGGATATATGATAAGATAAGTAAATATAAAATATGCCTCGAATATTTTAGCATAATTTGATCGGTATGGGTCAAGATCAGGCTTCCAGCCGACCTGCTACAAGTACGTGGACTCGGCCCGGCCGGGATGGCAAGCTATGGAGCAAGTAGTAGCACTGGTCAGGCTATACCCATCGTGAGGTGAGGGTATAGATATGATACAAGTAGTAACTCAAGATGGGCATTGATCACACTATCTATAAAATTCCCTATTTCCCCGAATCGTATACGGATCCGGACATAACACGTCATGACGCGGGATTCCCTAAGAGGGAAGCAAGTCCTCTTCAGGAATCAATGTCAATATAAGTACAAGAATCAAGACCAAGCAAGTACCAGTATCCCAAGAAATCCAGAAATGACATCTCATGACAGGAATCCGACAATACTAGTCCGTGAACTATCGTGACTGAGAATCAAGTAAGACACTACGACTGAATCGGATATAACAGATATCAAGATAATAAAAACTATTAGTGAATGTACTCGCCTGCTGTCCAGAGCTGTAGGGTATATCAATGTTCAGTGTGGTAATCAGAGACCTAAAGATGAGATATTGCATGTTAATTTAGGTTTAACAAAGTTAAGAATGATTTATAACGAATAATATAAAATCTAGGTCAGACTAGGTCTCACTAAGTCACACTAAGTCCTGTCAAGTCAATCTAGGTCAAATCAAGTTATATCAAGTCAATCTAGGTCAGACTAAGTCAACTCTAGGTCATACCAGTCATAGCAAGACAAAATAAGTCGAAGCAAGTCAAACGGGGTCAAGAGTTGGCCTGCAATTAAATTTTGGTCAACTGGTCAACCCTGGTCAACTCTGGGCAACTCTAGGTCAACTCTGGTCAACTCTAGGTCAACCCGAGGTCAAACTGGTCAAATGTTGACCAACAGTTGACTTTTGGTCAACTGGTCAACTCTGGTTTGGATTTGGTCAAAATTAGACAAAGTGTTGACTCATCGTTGACTTTTGGGTAAAAAGTTAACTATGGGTCAACCGAGCCAAAATCGGTCGAAATATGACATTTGTAGGGTATATCTAACAAGTCACCTAAGTTTCAAGTCAATCCGAATATCCGAACCCCGTATCTTGAATTTACCCGATTACCCCTTTAATACACTTACCCTTAAACCATTCTAACTTGACGCCAAGTGGCCTTCCCTTAGGAATTTCACCCCGGGCATCTTAGGGTAGTAGGGTACTAGCCTATACAATTATTACCTACCAAGTTCACTAGGGTAAGTGGACATCCAATCCATCTTACGGTCCATATTGGTCGTTTATCCGTTATCTTGAATATCTCAAGACACTCTATGGTATCGTGCGATACCACTCTCCAAATCCCACACGAACTCCCGATTTTCACCTAGGAGCCTACCCGCAAACTCTATTTTATATTGGCTAGGTCTCCTTCAAGTATGGACGCATTCCGAATCACGGAACTCAAAATCCCCTCTTCACTAAATTCTAAATCACTCCACTCACACACACTCTCAAACTCACTTTTTCCACTCCACTTAGGACTAGTTTTAGGGACTAGTTTAGTGGGTTTGTGGGAGTATATATGGAGTATATATATATGTATATATATAGGTATACACATAGGTATATATATTAGGGGGTTTATGGGGCAAATGGGGGCTTATTTGGGGGTGCTACTGCTGCTAATTTTGCTACTGCTGCTGCTATGTTGCTGCAGCTGCTGCTGCTGTGTTGGGGGGGGGAGGGCAGCAGCCCCTTGGCCCCCCTTGCTACTGCTGTTTGCTCTCCCTTTCCCCCTTCACTTCTCACACTCTTTCTCCCTCATTTCCCTTCTCTAATCCCTCTCTAATCCTCTCTATATCTCTTCTATCTCTTCCTTTCTAACTCTCTCTAAATATATATATTCTCTTCTCTAAACTCTGATACAAATTCTCATTCCATGCCCTCTCTATATACAAATACACACACTCACACATACATATCTACATACACACATACATACATATATATATATATATATATATATATATATATATATATATATATATATTTTTTTTTTTTTATATATATATATATATTTATATATATATAGACACACACAAATATATATATATATATCTATATATATATGGACACACACACTCCCACAAATGGACACACACACACACACACACACACACACACACACACACACATATACATATGAACACACACATATACTTATATATATATATATATATATATATATATATATATATATATATATATATATATATATATATATATATATGAACACACTCACACACACACTAAATAAATATGAATTTAAGAGTGCCTAACCACTTAGAGGCCAAATCTAAATATTCTACAAGTGTCCAAATTTGGGAAAAATTCAAGGACACAATCACAAACACTAACTTCTCCTAGGACACTCCAAACGGACTCAAATTTGACACGAATAGGGACACGAACACGGGGATCAATCCTACGGGGTCTAAACTAATTTACATGATGAAAAGAATAGATTAGAGGATAGGTTGTACCTATCAGGAGATGGATCCAAAGCAAAATCCTCCGACACGGCTCCGACAGAAAACGAATTGTTTAGGACACACCCTTGTACTTCTTGCTCCCAAAAGCTTGGAGAATCACTACTTGGGATAGAGGAAGAGTTGTATGGAAGAATATTGGGAAGAGGAAGTTTATTTGGAGATGATTTCTAAGGAAATCCTTTTCTTTCCTTGGAAAAGACTTGGAGAAGAAGAAGAAGAAATTTTGAAGTGGAAAGAAGAAAAAAATGGGAATGAAGGGTTGGGGCACTTGTTATTTACAAGTTTGCCCCTTCCTATTACTTCTATGCTAAGTTAAACTCCTAATTTGATTTTGGGAGTTAGTTTAGGCTAAATAAAAATCCTAATTAAGCATAAACACTCATGGGAAACTAGTCCAAACTCCTAGGCCTAATTGTTAAGTATGGTGGGCCATAGCTAATTAAAGTGTTAAACACAACTCAAGTCGAAATTTCTCGGAGTCCCGAATTAAGTCGGAATGCGATGAAATTCGAACCCGACTCCGATAATTATTAAATATTAATATTCATGAAATAAAATTCCCAAAAAATATTCTAAAATAGAAAATTACTATTTTACCCCTATCTTGGAAAAGTGAGGGTGACAGTATTGAACCTTGTTGGGGTCCGGATACCATATTGGATTCATAGCATGGAAAGATAAGTCACCGTGAATTAGTTTACCATCTCCTGTCCTTGTTTGGTTGGGGGGATGGTACGCTCGTTCAATAGGTGTGTATTGGACCATGTTATAATTCAATTGACTTATTTATTTGAGCAGTATTTATTCAGTTTATATGGCATGATATTATGTGTCTTGTTACGTCCCTCTGAGGACCTGGTTATCTCGTCAGGTGTGTGCTCTTGTCTTTCGCAGGTGCTCTAGCTCTAGTCGTGATTATCGTTATTTCTTCGAGGATGATTGCACTTGGATCGTCTTCGCTTCGCTCGCCAAAAATTATTTCTTTTCTCATGTATTTTTCCTTTACTTGTTGGTAGTGGATTTGTCTCCATCCAACATATTGTATCAAGACAATTTATTATCATTATAAGATATCTATTCATTTATTTTGTGTGGATGAGATTAGTTATGGTTCTACTGTATTTTACAGCTTACGTATATTTATTATACAGCTGGCATGTCTACGTTCCTAGTCCTACGTATTTTGAGACTAGGGCGTTACAATCCACAAACTCAGTTTTATATTTGAACAAACCCAGTTATCTACAAACATTCAAAGAACCATTAAACTCAGTTTTTTTATGTTCAAATCAAACCTATTCTCAAGTTTTCAAAATCAGTGAGATACTCTACACATAAACCACCAAACTCAGTTTTACATTTGAAACCATTCAAGCTCTAGTTACACATGAATCTATCAACCTAATTATAATAAACAAAAACCCACATATATGCATTATCTATATATATACATTCAAGGATTTTAAATCAAAGTGAGAGTGTGTGTGTGTGTGTGTGTGTGTGTGGTTGATGTGTGTGTGTGTATGTATGGCATGACAGGGAAGAGAGTATGTCAGGAATGCATATGGGTAATTCTCAGCTGACTTGGAATGATTCTCAGGTTCACTGGTTTTAAACAACAAGGAAATGGATTCTCAGTTTTAACATAATTTCAGTTACACATATATTACACTTAACAGTTTGTATTACACCCAATTTTTTTAGTTTCAATACTGATTTCTTCTCAATCCAATTTATAAATCCCAGGATCAAATGAACCCAAAGTTCATTTCACATCTTAGTCCTCATTCTCAGGTTAATATCAGTTTCATCCAGAAATTGCTAATTCACAATCAACCAATCAGTGAACAAAGCTTAGAACAAACAAAACCCATATATCATCCTAATATCTAGCATTACATCACATTTAACTTATACTTTAAACTTCATTTTAAACTCATCTATTTCATTTAAATGTCTCAAACAAATGTTAACTTACACAGTATCAGAGTTTCATGAAACCTGTCATTTGCAACTCGAATTTGATTTCAAAAACCAAGTTTAAATACCAATTAATATGCGCAGAGGGGTTATACACGTGTACAAGTGTTAAAGGGTTGTTCTCATGTCCAAACAAGGAGACACGAGGTGTCCAAACAAGGTACGAACTCAGTTAGAAACAGTCAGTGAAGACTGTCTCGTGCAGCCGTGTCGTGCACGATTGCGCACAACACAGGGCACAAACACCTATGGGCTCATGTACGCACATAGAGGGGTTTTAGGGCTACACAATCATCACCCTGAATCGTGTCCTCGTGGTGACAGGACACGACACGAAGTACGTGTCAGTGCTGATTTCCCGCGTGCACAGTACAGTGAAAAATTAGTGTGAGTCGATTTCCGTGTCTGATACGACACGAGGAGTCGTAAAACTCGAGGGGAGGTCTGTCAGTGATGACCCCCACCTCTGTGTCAAGTTGCACGTGTCCACGTGTCCTACACAGAGAGATTTTAGGGTTGGGTAGCAGGGCATGTGCACGGGGGTGTCGTGCAGTGAGTTCGTGTCCGTTTTGGATACGGACACGACACAAAACCTAGCTCAGTCTTCACTAAAATTAATTAACACCTAAAGGCCTACAAATTTGTTTAAACACAATTTGAAATTAGCAATATTTATTTCTAACAAGCATTTCATCGAACACCAATTCCTACATACCGATACGTGTCTGATACGGACACGTAATGGACACGAATTCCTACCAAACTTAGGCTACACCTAGGAGAACCCTAAATGAATGCGTCTATGGAAAGAAAACTAGAATTTGAATAGGTTTGATGGATTTTACCTATTGATGGTGAAACCTTAATTTAGAGCTTTTTGAATGAGGGCTCCTCTTCAACTTGCGACGATCCCGAGCCTCCGAATCCTTGCTAGTTATCCAGTAATGATGTCCTCTACTGTAGGGGAGTCCAATGCAAAAGACTAGGCTCAATTTGCAGTTGATTTGGATATTTGGAGAAGAACACAAAAAGAGGTAATTCAAATGATTTAAAAATGATGCTAAAGGGTTAATGTGTTGTACTTATAGAGGGGGTGTTTGATGGCTGCCATTAGGTTAGGGTTAGGGTTTAGGATGAGTGGTCAAGGCTTCTCCAACAAATTCAAGCCAATCTATGGGCTCACAACTAAAGTAACCTTTCTTAACATTTAGCCTAAAATATCCCACTAACAAAATATCTAGATATTAATCTAATTTGATTACTTAGTTGAAACCCTCTAACATAGTTTCTAGGGTCATGACTAACATCTAGATTAGGCTAACTTCTAGGTCAAGTCTCAAGTAATTAACTAGCACATATTTAATTCATATAATTTACAATTTCACAAAAGTGTCAAAATGACCAAAATACCCTTAGGCTAAAAAGTAAAAATATGAGATTCTAAACACATGATTAGGTCTCCGTGATCATGATTAGTCTTCTAGGTCATGCATGACTAAGGTTACACTATCAAAACACCAAATTCATATATCACCATTTTAAATAGTTCAAAATAACTAAAAATCACCAAAAATCATATCATGACTAAAATCTAATATTTTAATGATTTAAAATACAAAATTTTAAAATTACCCTTATTTTAGAAAAGTGGGTGTTACAAGTCTACCCCCTTAAAAGAATTTCCTCCTCGAAATTAAGATGGTCGTACTCCTTCTAGGGTCTCGTCCCCAACAATCAAAGTCTCAGAACTTACCTAAATCATACAATTTAAAAGGACGGCATACAGGGTCATGGCATACGGTGGCAGTTGAAAGTCTCATCTAGGTATACTAGTCATGCTAAACCAAAACGGTCATAGGGTATCAAAACATACAAGCAATCTAGGGTGCTAAACTCAAAAATTTACAGAAAAAACAAATCATCATGGCTGTAAGACAGTCTACCATCCTATATAAAAACTGATAATTATCAAAAATAAAATAAAGATAACTAGTAGTTATCTATAAAGGGGTACTATTCAAAGAAAATAAAAATCAAAAGTTTAAAGAACGAAAGTCAATAGTGTAGGAGCGTAAAAAGTGCTTCAAAGAAAGGGTCATCTCATTCATAAGTGATCTACTTTACGCCTAGCAGAGCGGGTAATCTCTATACGCCCAAGACAAGGCTAATCGCTTTACGCCTAAACAGGCTGATGATTTTACGCTCGGGTTTACACCCATGATTTTACGCCAAGGACAGAGCAGCCTCTTTTACGCTGGACAAAGCTGTCAAATCTCGCATTTAATGCAAACTCTGACATGGAGATATTAATGATGGCATATATCACAAAGGGATTTGTTTTTACACAGAGACCAATGTTGTCATTTAGTGTGTGGATTGAGCTACTTTACGCTCACACTACGGCTTCTTTTACGTACGAAGACTATGTGAGCTTTTACGCTCAACAACTGACGTGTGCGTAAAGTCTAATTGAGCTACTTTACGCTCAAGGTTATTTAACAACCACTTTATGCGGGAAGTCTATGTCAAGGCTATTTTACGCCTAATCTACTGCTTTACGCTCAGAGTACATTGGGGTATTTTTACGCCCTATTCTCCTCCACCAGCTTGGAACGTGGTCTGCCTACGTGGCTTTCATGCCATTCTTTTCGAAGAACGTGTGTACATGCATCCTATTCTTACTAAAATGATGGGACACTTGTCAACATATGCAGAGGTTGGCTTCGATCGTGGATGGCAGTTGTTAGCGTAAAGATGGAACTTTTGCTAAGTTTTTACGCACAAGAGCCCAAGTCTATAAATAGACTTATTTTTCTCATAATCCAAGGACGAAGACAGGAGAGAATACAGAGATCAGAACTTAGAGATTTTGATTCTCCAGAGCATTCTTCTTCAACCTTTCTTTCAGAACAGAGTGAAGCAAAGCAGAAAAGCTTTCGGCCTCGCCATCAGTGCCCAAGTGCGTCGATACCTTTCTGGTGACTTGGTTCTTCCAGTTGTTCTACTTCAAGCAGTGATCTTCATCATCATCATATGGTCCAAGGAACAAAGTGATCATTTACGAATCATACTTCTACAGCAATACTTCCCCAGAATCAAATTTGTACTTCTTGTACTTTTTCTCGTTTTATTTTCAAAAGCCAATTCCTCCAAGGCATTTTGTTAAGTGAAACAAAAATGGCGACTCTGCTGGGGGCGACCTTCTCCTCTGACGAGGAGGCAATTGCTCAATATGATGATGTTTCGGTCGGTTCGACCAAGAAGACTCTGGTTGTGCACTTCGACCAGACTGCCTACGAAGAAATGCTCCGAACTGGGGGTGGTTCTCGCTGCTCCAATGTTCAAAAGTCTCGCAAAGCACGAAAAGTTTGGATTCCTAAATCCGAAATAGCTTCTGATCTCTCTGTTGCTGTTGATAACAAGGGAATTCTTCCCTCTCCTGTCGTAGGGGCTCACGTTCATAACGAGGTAGTCCTTACTTCGGCGTCGCTCTCTAAGTGTGACAATTTGTCTCCCGTCTGTGACGGTGTAGATGATCGGGTTCCACACCCACTGCGTAAGAACCAGGTTTTATGCCCACTGGGTAAAAACCAAGTTTTACGCTCAAGGCATAAGAATGAGTCTCCCATTTGTAATGTGGCAGATTCTAATGCTTCTGAGTGTAAAAATAAGTCTCCCGTCTGTGACGTGGTAGACACACACAAATTACGCTCCTTGTGTAAAACAAAATCTTCCGTCTGTGACGTGGTAGATAATCAATTTTTACGTTTTACATGTAAAGGTAAGTCTCCTGTCTGTGACAGTGTAGATAAAATTCACAACGATGTTTGCATATCTAATGTGAATATACCTAAACGCATACAGCATAAAAATGTTGTTGGTAAAACTTCTGTCCTACACCAACAATCTTCTTATACTGCTTTACGCAAAGTACCAAACTTGCAAATCATGCGCCATGAAGATGGAGTCCTTCGTGCTCAAAAATCTCAAGATTTACGCACACAACTCTAAACGCATAGAAATGTACAATTTGGTTCTGCGAATGCTGCTAGTAATCTTCTTTACACACAGGGTACTAAACGTTTTTCTATCCCTAATGTGATAAAGAAGAATACTCCCTCCATTCCTTCTGACTTACGTGAATTGCTCATACAAAAGCGTAAGAATTCACAATCTCCGGTGACGCTTCCCCAAGAAAAACATCATTGTGAATATCACCAGGTTGTGATCAATTGTTGTTGTTCAGCTTCAAAACGGTCAGTTTTTTATCGATTGAGTTTTTCGCTTCAATATCAAGCTGAAGACCAAGAAGATGAGCTGTCATATGCATCAGTCAACATGGCATCTCATACTAACAGAGGACGACGTCCGAGACGGAACATGTCCCAAACTCCAGGTCAACAATAGTTCAACAGACTTCTTGATTCCTTTGATGGAGTATATCAGAATACTCGATCAAGAAGACAAAGGCAATCACAGACTTCTGATTCAGAAGCTGGAGGTACTCAATCTTTTGAGTCTGATACCGATAGTGTGGATTTATACTTCTATACAAATCCTTCCGTATCTTCACGAGAGGTTGAATCCTACGCTGTTGGAGATGAACCAGGGACGTCATCTGCTAATACAGAACAACGTCTCACTGCCGTTGAGCAATCACTAAAAGATATGCTTAACATGGTGCAAAGTATGCATCAGATAATTTTGAATCAGCAAACTACTCAACCGACGGTAATAACACCAGTACCAGTAGCAGCACAAACTCAAGATAGTCAAGGGGTTGAAATACTTTTGAATACTCAAGAGCCGGCTGTTAATCAGAATTCTGCATCTCCAGATCCCATCATTCCTGAAGATGTACCACCTCCAGTGGGGGTTACGGTACATCCAACAACCATTCAATCAAATGTGCTTCTCCAATCCAGTGAAGCCATTCAAGCAGTACGTGAGCTCAAAGCACAGTTTGAAGTTTTGAGGCACAAAGATCAACTCCAGAGGTTAGGGATCAAGCAACCTTATCCTCCTCATTGGAATGATGTACCCTTTCCACCGAAATTCAAGCCACAATCTATGGTTTTGTTCGATGGAAAAGCATCTCCCAGTCAATATATCAATTACTTTGATATTATGACTGTACACTTGCAGAAAGATGACGCTCTTCTCACTCGAGTGTTCATCGGGTGCCTGACGGGTTCGGCTTATGATTGGTATCGAAGTTTATCCGACAATTGCATTTCGTCTTTTGACGAATTTAAGGCAATGTTTCTCTCCCACTTCTATGAAGGAGGCATGGACATGAACATATCCTCCTTGATAGAAATCAAACAAAAGGAGAAAGAAGATACTCGGACGTTCTTCGAACGTTTCCGACAGGCTACTTTAAGATGCCTCCTGGTATGCCAGATTCAGCATTGATTGATACATGCAAGATGAATCTACGACCATCCATCGCTGTTTTCACGGGTTCCCAATTCTCAGATTGGGCTTCGTTCATCATAGCAGCGGTTTCTGCCGAGACCAATGGTAGGTTGGCTCGTGAACATGGGATGATTTTCGTCTCAGATGATAGAGGAAAGAAAAGTAATCCTAGTAATAACTCCGGCAATCGTAATGTAAAGGGGAAAGATACCCTCATGGTTAATCTTTTCAAGAATAAAACGATGCCAAATAGTCAGGAATCTTCCAGGCCAAAGGAAGAATACTCTTTTGATGAGAGTGATATCCCAGGGATATTTCAGTGTCTGGTAAAAAGTGGCAAACTTCAGATTCCAGAGCCAAAGAGGCCTAATGAGGTGAATCTAACTGATAATCCAAAATATTGTATCTATCATAGATACATTAATCATCCTACCAGTGCTTGCTATGTCCTGAAGAAGAAAATCCAAGAGCTGATAAATGGCGGTACTATCGCTTTAACCAATGATGACCATACGGTTACAACCAATATGGTTTCTCTTCAGTTCGGAGATTTTCCTCCACAGCAGGTCCCAGTTGGAATTATCCCAATTTCGAAGGCGACGATGAAGATCGTGAATATCCCGCCTGCCAGAGAAGAAGATGCAGGATTACTGCCGCTTACACTAAAGAATAGGGAAATCATGTGGGTACATCCTGACTTAGTGTCTGAGTTAGAAAGTGAAGATAAAACTTCAAAATCCAAGAAGGATAAGAAAGTCAGAACCTGCAACATGATTTCCCATGTTATTCCAGATCCCGATGACTTGGATCACCTATGGGATGGCCTTCCTTTAGAAGATAGACTGAAAGGACTGAACATCTGTCCTCCAAGTCTAGCTCCTTCTACCAAGCTCAAGCTTACTCATCGGCAGTGGTTAGCCATGAATAGTGCTCCTTTATATCGGGCACAACAAGTCTTTGCTGCTTATGAAAAAGCTCCAACAGGGATTCTTCCTCGTATCCCGAATCTTTCTCCTCCTGTGGCTACAACGACACCTATTCTCCACTCTCCTGAGGTTACAGAAGGTCTTGCTTCTTCCTCTTCCTCTATTGGAACACCTGTCAAAAGTCTACTGCCCACTCACTTGTATAGTCAACAATCTGCCCATCTCATGAAGAAGATGGGTTATGACTTTCAGAAGGCAGAAGGTTTGAATTATGATAAAGGAATACGACTTCCTTTATAGATTCAAAGTCAAAATTACACTCTTGGATTGGGTTCTGAAGCTCCTCATAACAATCCACACAAGAAGAAGGCTAAGAAAGGGAAGACAAAATCCTGTAATATGGTACTTCCTTCTCCAGAGTCTGAAGAAGAATCTTTTACTGGTATAAGATCTAGAAAAGAGTACCATAAAGACCATGAGGGATCCTCCAAAGAAGCTGAAGACGTAGTGGAGACACTACCAACTCAATCCTCTTCTGTTCCTGCCAAACCTTCTGTGGTTGAAAAGGGGAAACAGAAAGCAGTACGCTTCGACGTCCCATTGAAGTCTGCTTCCAGTCAGGGGGTAGTAATAAAGCCTTACAAATTCGATATTCTAGCTCAGTTAGCCAATACTCCGGCTAGACTATCTATATTTGAGTTGCTTCGCCTTTCCAGAGAAAGCAGAGAGACTTTGAGTGAAGCTTTACTTCAAGCAGATTCATGCTTGGCTCAACTCAAGACTCCTGATAATATACTAGTGTCATATCCACAATGTCATAGTGTGATGGAAGCAATTCCCAACATCACCTTTACACAAGAAGATATGTTGTTGAAGCATAACAAGCATGACAGACCTTTGTGCTACACTGGGTATATTGGATCCACTGAAATTGACAGAATTTACATTGATCCCGGGTCCTCAATTAGCATAATTCTTTAGAGTATGCTAAGACTCCTGAGGATCCCTACTAGTGATTTGACTTACACTAGTACTACGATAGTCGGTTTTAACTCTGGCAAGAGCAAGCCATTGGGGAAGATTCGTCTGCAGATTCAGATTGGTGATCTTCGAACTATGGTAACTTTCTATGTTATCAACTCAGACGTCTCCTATAATATCCTTTTGGGGATACCGTGGATTCATAAGCATAATACTGTACCTTCAACTCTCCACCAATGCTTCAAGTATGTAGATTTCCAAGGAGTTGTGAAAACTGAGTTTGTTGATATCAATCCCTTCAAGGGTGTCGAAGCCTATTTTTCTGATTCAAGGCTTTATAAATAAGAGCATGTGAAAGAGATATCAGATATGGCTGAAGATCAATCACCTACCGAGGATCAATCTATTAATGAAGCTCCGCCAGAGGAGCAACCTTTGAAGATCATAGTCAAGGGACGAATCCAATCCCAATCTGTCAATGATCAACCTCTGATAATCAAGGTTAAAGGAAGAACTCAAACTTCATTTGAGGAATCAACAAATATTCCTGCTAAGAGCCAAGTTCAACCTTTCATGATCAAGGTCAAAGGACGTACTTCTTGTACGAATGATCCAGAACCACCATTGATTGTCAATCTTGGCAAATCTACGCAGAAGACGGATAATGGTCCACTGAAGATTAATCCGAGGCGTGGCAGTCAAATCATAAATGATGTAAATATTGATTATTCTGTACTTTTTGATATCAATGAAGATTTCCTTTTCGAGTATATGGCTGTCAAGTTTATCGAAAGAATGACTTTATCTTCCGATAATCAAAGTCATCGATATAAAGACGACATCGAGCCAGAAAAAACTTTATACATCGATCATAAGGAAAATTCTTTCCCTCCTCATATAGATGTTGGACCTTATGCTCAAAGGTTTCTAACATCTTCTCCTTATCTTCTACCTGTGGCCGCTTCATCACAAGCTTGCGTAACTTTTAGACGTCACGAAGAATCTTACTTCGTGGTTCCGTCTAATAAGAAAAACAAGCGCCAAATTGTGTTTGGCCTGGCTATAAATATCCCTGTCGCTCAGGCAGATGAGCTGAAGGATAAAGACAAGGAAAGAATCTGAATTGACAAGTATAGTCAACAATCTATCAAGATTATCCAGAACATGGGATATGACTTGAAGACTATGCAAGGTCTCAATCAAGGCAAGGGTAAACGACTACCATTATATGGCGATCCGTTTTACCAAAAGACTCGTCATGGGTTGGGATATGATCCGTCCCACTTGTTTTATGACGATATACAAGAAGAATTCTCTTCTAGCTCTTCGCAATCATCGGATTCAGAAGAAGTCCAATCCATTGAAACTGATATGTCTCGTTCCTCATATGATGAATCTGGACAAATGCTCTCAGTCAATATGGTTCAAACTGATAATGAATTAGAACCATTTGAGAATGATCCTTGGGCACAACAGATGAATACTCAGTGGGAACTCCGTTTTGAACAACGACAGCCACCTACAGAAGACGAGGTCATCCAGATTGATGTTGGGGATGGAGCTACGTCCAAACCAATATTCATCAGTAAAAATCTTGCTGAAGATGAAAAGGAAGAATTGATAAAACTTATCAAAGAATATATTGACATCTTTGCATGGAGTTATGAGGATATGCCAGGGTTAGATCCTAAAGTTGCCACTCATAAACTCAATATTCTGCCCAAAGTCAAGCCTGTAAAACAACAGCAACGGCATTTTAGACCAGACATGATGGATGCAATTGAAGCAGAAGTCAAAAAGTTAATCACATGTGGATTTGTTCGTGAAGAGCAATACCCGGATTGGGTTGCCAATATTGTTTCTATCATGAAGAAGAACGGAAAAGTCCGAGTTTGTATAGATTATCGAGATCTTAATGCAGCTTGTCCAAAGGACGAATTTCCACTTCCAATTACTGATGTCATGATAGACAATACATGTGGTTTTGAACGCATGTCTTTCATGGACGGATTCTCAGGATACAATCAGATCAAGATGCATCCAGAAGATGAGAAGCACACCGCTTTTCGTACACCTCTTGGGGTCTACTGCTATACAGTTATACCATTTGGTCTTAAAAACGCCGGTGCCACGTATCAACGGGCTATGAGCAACATCTTTCAAGAACATCTACGAAAGATAGTTGAATGCTATGTAGATGACATCGCTGTTAAAAGTCGATCAAAGGATGATCACATTCAGGACTTGAGGACAGTATTTGAATTGATGCGCCAGCATCAATTAAAAATGAACCCTACTAAGTCTTTCTTAGGGGTTTCCAGTGGCAAATTTTTAGGATTTGTCATTACTTCTCAGGGTATCCACGTTGATCCTGATAAGGTTAAGGCAATTCTTGAAATACGTCCTCCTCGTAATCTGAAAGAAGTCCGTGGCTTTCAGGGTCGTATTGCTTATATCAGAAGATTTATATCTAATCTTTCTGGAAGATGTTAACCTTTCTCCCGTTTATTAAAGAAAGGTGTATCTTTTGTTTGGAATAAGAAACTTGGAGAGTGTTTATGGGATTATCGAACAACAGTCCGGACTCCTACTGGTTTTACACCATTCTCATTGGTTTATGGATGTGAAGTTGTCCTTCCATTGGAAATCCAGATCCCATCTCTACGAATAGCCATTGCTAATGAGCTAACTACAGAGAATAATGACCGCTTACGACTCCAAGAACTTGAAGGATTGGATGAGAAGCGTCTTCAAGCACAACAGCATATTGAACTATATCAAGCCCGTATATCTCGAACTTTCAATCGTAAAGTAAAAGAGAGGGTATTCAAGGTTGGCGAACTTGTATTAGCTGTTCGAAGACCGATGGTAATGACTCATAAAAGCAAAGGAAAATTCCAAGCAAAATGGGAAGGCCCTTATGTAATTGAGTCCGTCTTTTCCAATGGCGCCTATCGGTTATCAAAGCCCAATGGAGATCTACTCATGATGCCAATCAATGACAAGTTTCTTAAGAAATACTATGTATAAAAAAAAGAGACAGAATGAAAATAAAGCTCCTTTTATTATTTTTGTTCAAGATAAAAGATTAAGGACGAGGGCCACTCCCTCCCTTATGGAATACATAGTCAGTTAATGTCTCGAAGGCGTCGTTGCCTGAGCTCATGAAAAATTTGCAGATGGCCATCCTCAGTGCTTCTTCTTCAGGAGTTTTTCCTAGCTCTACTAAGAACGCAAGGATATCTTGTGGTGGCTTGGGCGTAGAAGAGCTGTTGCCTACTTGAGTCGGGCCCGCCATTGTTGACTCAAGGGGACACATCTCAGTGACGTCCTCAATTTTCCTGAAAACTTCATTCTTTTGCTGTGCATCCTCGGAAGACATTTCCAATAGAGGAGTGGAAATAAGAATAAAATGTTACAGAGAGCTCTCGCCTATTTATAGAAGAGGACTGTTGATGAACCGATCTTTGAGATTGAGAACAACTTTTCATTCCCGAAAAGACCTGTCCATTCGTTCTATCGGGTTCGTTCATATAATTACGGAATCGAATCAATGCTTTCTTTTTTTGAAAATTATGATTCATTCATACATTAAGATGGACTTATATGTTCATGACATCTGTCTCCTTAGTCCCCAGCTACCAAAGTTTGGTTAAGCTGATTTCTTGTCTCCTGGGAAATGGATCTTATATCTTCTATTTTATCAATTGATTAGAAAGTGGGATTCGCTATTTATCATGTTTCCATGACCTCTGAATAAATACTAAATCTACTTACTTTTCCTATCTATCACTTCTATTTGACCTCTGCATAGATATTAATCTAATTTTCTTTTGAGTATACTATTATGTCCATATTACCTCTGATAGTATTATATACTCTAAAACAGAAAATAAGATTTCATTTATCTATCATGTCCATATTACATGCAGATAGATACAAATCATTGATCATAGAAGAATCATCATTTCTATTTCCATATCATCAAAAAAGTCTATTACATTTCTTAGACTTTCTTACAAGTTATAATGAAAATCTATTACATTCTTGGATTTTCATTCTATACACACAACGATAGCCTAATAGAGATCTGTTTCTTCTTTGGATCTTCTTCGTCGGATTCGTTGTTAGTGTCAATTCCTTGTTGTCCAAGCCTTTGTGGCAACCAGAACAGAAGGAATCAAACTCTGGTCTTCTCTCTCAGACAAGAGGAGAATCCCAGAGTATGGCAGCCCGAAGACGTGTTGCTGCCAATACAACTGGTGGATTAGGGACGGCCTTCCAGAGGAGATAGGAACGCATCCAGTATTGGGATACGATTCCTAGTTCTACCGTGAAAGGAACTCTACTACCCGATTTTTCGGGGTAGAGTTGACTCCACCATCCAACTCTCCGTGTATAAAGGCTCTTCCTACCAACAAAGGAAGACCCTCCTATCCCACGAAGACTTCTGAGTTGTTTGATTTGCGCGTCAAAAGCGCATGAGCTTCCTGATGTTGATGTCAGAAGAACGCTCCTCACAGCGTCAAAATCGCCAATGCCAGTTCTGAAAAGCTGCTCAGCCAAACTTCTGCAGAAAACCACAAAGAAGAAGTATTTTAAAACAGAAGTATTATCAGATGCGTATTAAACGCTGACTAAAAACAGATCGCAAGGCTTTTACGCCAGTGATTCAGCAAGGCTTTTACGCCTTTGATTCAGCAAAGCTTTTACGCCAGTGCTTCAGCAAGGCTTTTATGCCAGTGATTAAGCAAGGCTTTTACGCCAGTAATTCAGCAAGGCTTTTACGCCAGAACTTCGGCAAGGCTTTTACGCCAATGCTTCAGCAAGGATTTACGCTCATGAATACCTGTTCCCAACAGAAAATTTGAAAACGAATGTTTGCTTACAGTCGGACTTACCACTTAAGTCAAATGGTTTGGCTCTAATGATGGTTAAATCTACGTCTAATGACCGAGCGTACAAAGGACCACCATTGGAAAGCTTTGCCATTGTCACTTGTTGGAGAACGACATTGCAGAAAGTTATCTTCAGAAGAACAAGAATGAGAATATATGAAACATTCTCGGCTATTTATAAAGACTGAAGAAACTGATTGGTATGAGTCTATTTCGGGAGAAGATCCTATTTAAAGGCTCTCGTAACCACAAGACAGATGCCACGTGTTGGTTTGTTTCTTGGAAATTAACAACCATAGAAGCAGTCAAAATAAGTGCCGAACAGTTCTATATACCAACAGACGAGATTAACATCAGACTTTATTTATAAAAAAAGGGGGGGGAGTCGCCCCCTACAGATAAAAGATTCGCAAAAACATCATTTTTTCTCTCCCTCGTCGGGCTGACGAAGGGAAGTACCTAGTTCGTGCATATTGCGAATCCCAGAGCGACGCATCAGATTAAGAAATGCTTCTGCATCTCCTGGCCCTTCGTATGCAGTTGGGGGACCACCATCGATGCGACTAAAGACTGTAAGAGTCAGTCCAAAGCACTCTAAAAGGTTGCATGCTCGCTCAAAGTCAAGCCTGGAGCTCGAAGCCTCTTTGTTAGTAATCTCGTTCTTTGGCGCCATGTCACTATGAGGATGAATGACAAGAGTGAAGAATTTCTTATTATTTATACAATTAAACCAACTCTTCATATTCCTCTTTGGAAACTGCTCATTATTAATGTAGAACTCGGGAAAACGAAAAGGCATTCGAAAGTCTCGAGAAAGGAAATTCATTGTGACGGTTGAGTGTTGACCGACACTATTGAAAATTATGCTGACTGTTGGACATCCTCGCTTTTATGCGGATGACGGTTGCGTACCCTAAATTTTACGCTGGCAGATCAAATCTCAACTTTTACGCTTCTGTTCAAAGTGTTTCAAATTTTAGAGAAATTTGAAAACTTTGAAGGGGGTCTTGTAGGAGCATAAAAAGTGCTTCAAAGAAAGGGTCATCTCATTCATAAGTGATCTACTTTACGCCTAGCAGAGCGGGTAATCTCTATACGCCCAAGACAAGGCTAATCGCTTTACGCCTAAACAGGCTGATAATTTTACGCTCGGGTTTACAACCATGATTTTACGCCAAGGACAGAGCAGCCTCTTTTACGCTGGACAAAGCTGTCAAATCTCGCATTTAATGCAAACTCTGACATGGAGATATTAATGATGGCATATATCACAAAGGGATTTGTTTTTACACAGAGACCAATGTTGTCGTTTAGTATGTGGATTGAGCTACTTTACACTCACACTACGGCTTCTTTTACGCACGAAGACTATACGAGCTTTTACGCTCAACAGCTGACGTGTGCGTAAAGTCTATTTGAGCTACTTTACGCTCAAGGTTATTTAACAACCACTTTACGTAGGAAGTCTATGTCAAGTCTATTTTATGCCTAATCTACTGCTTTACGCTCAGAGTACATTGGGGCTATTTTTACGCCCTATTCTCCTCCACCAGCTTGGAACGTGGTCTGCCTACGTGGCTTTCATGCCATTCTTTTCGAAGAACGTGTATACATGCATCCTATTCTTACTGAAATGATGGGACACATGTCAACATATACAGAGGTTGGCTTCGATCGTGGATGGCAGTTGTTAGCGTAAAGATGAAACTTTTGCTAAGTTTTTACGCACAAGAGCCCAAGTCTATAAATAGACTTATTTTTCTCATAACCCAAGGACAGAGACAGGAGAGAATACAGAGATCAGAACCTAGAGATTTTGATTCTCCAGAGCATTCTTCTTCAACCTTTCTTTCAGAACAGAGTGAAGCAAAGCAGGAAAGCATTCGGCCTCGCCATCAGTGCCCAAGTGCGTTGATACCTTTCTGGTGACTTAGTTCTTCCAGTTGTTCTACTTCAAGCAGTGATCTTCATCATCATCACATGGTCCAAGGAACAAAGTGATCATTTACGAATCAGACTTCTACAGCAATACTTCCCAAGAATCAAATTTGTACTTCTTGTACTTTTTCTTGTTTTATTTTCAAAAGCCAATTCCTCCAAGGTATTTTGTTAAGTGAAACAAAAAGCATTGAAATCCAATCACAATATATATTAGGAAAATTTAGTCTCGATACGATCTAAGTTAATCAATTCTGGGTAATCAAGATTTGGGCAATATGAAGGACAAGGTCATCGAAGTCTGAGCACGAGCATACAAGGATGGAGATTCAGGTCACATTTAAATTTAATTCAATTGAGTAGGACCCAAGATATTAATATGATAAGAAAAGATGATCAAAGTCGATTGTTCGTGATTAAGGAAGCTAGGATTCAATGATATTGAAAACTTTTAAAGGGTGATTCAAATATATGGAATAAGTCAAATTTCTCATTTTAAAGGGAAAACAAGAGAAAAGATTTCATAGAAAAGTCAAGTTAATCATCTCTCTCTGATACTATCAAGTTCATCATTTGCCAATCATATTTTTATCTCACAAGTTCCAATATAAAATCAACCTTTATATTTCCTTCAACGTACACCTTCAATATTATTCTCCTGAAATTAAAATTTTCACAAAATCTCTATATTTTATATAACTCAAAATCCTTGCGTTCTTTCTGTTTCTAGCCATTTCTTACAATATCTTATTCAATTTTGTATCATCAATGCATATAGTTAAAATCTCTTCTCTAGTACTAAATTCCTAAATTTAACATCATAGCCTTAAAGTGTAACGTATCAAGAATCAATAACCAAAATTTATCCAAGTTTTCGAAACTAAGTTGACCTCGAATATCCTCATCAGTTATGAAATACATATATGAATTATTCATACCCAAAAGATTTCTCTAAGTATGATTGTTCCTAAATTGATAATATAACTCTCTTGATTTCGTCCTCAAATTCAGTCGTATCTCTATCCCAAACCTATATCAAAGTCCATCATATTATACCCCTAGCAAGATTATCACAACATAACAAATCAAGTTTTTTCCGAGTTAGATGATTTACGTTACTTCCTCGACCTTTCGAAGATGAAAAGATATGGAGATTCAAGGATTTCAAAGTATAGCTGACAGAATTAGATGCGAGACAAGTGATTGATGTAATCAGGACAGTTTTATTTATTTTTATTTTTTTAAAATGGTAATACAAGAAATAATGGCAAGAAAGAAATAATGATAAAATCTGTTCTGCTTATCTGTTTAAAAGAAGGGACCATTTTGAAACCAGAGCTATAATATCAAATCCAAGATAAGGTCTAGCAAAAATCATCGATTCATTGTATTATGAAGAAATTCATAGCAAGAAGTTACACAAAGGTTTATAACAGCTAAAGCTACTCCTACTCCTACTCCTAAGTTAAATAATGAGAAGCAAAACAAAACGAAACAATAATTTTTTTTGAAAGACTGAAACAAAAGTAGAAAAAACATGTTCAAAAGTATTCAAGATACAATCTGATAATCATATACGTCTATCCAAAATCATGGTACTCTAAATCCTCGTCATACTAGTAAGCAAGGCTACGATAATCACAGAGTCCTCAACTAAGGCACATACCTCTAGAATCATGGTATTTAAAATTTTTGCGATGCCGCTAGCTTGGCTGCGAAAATCTTAAATTTCCACACCCGAGAAATATATCCAAAATCAGAGTATATGTCCTTACCATGCTGGCTAATGTGACTGTAGAAGACTAGATTCCATAACTGAGATGACCTAGCCCATATAATTTCATCTTGACAAAACAAAAAAAATTTTAAATCAACAATGGATACCAAAAATCAAATTATTAACTAACCAAAAAAGGTAAATATAAACTGTTAGAATCAAATTATGAGATATTTTATAATGAGATTCTCAAGGGTCATCCCAGGAATCTCTCAAGAATCCTAAATGTGATTGAGTATCCTCTCAACTAAAGCCTATTCCTTAACTCTACTAGCAGGTGCGCAGCAGTACAACTAATCGTCGTACTACCACGACTTCGCACAAATACGAATCTCGACCTGCGTGGGCCACCACTAAAAATGTATCACGACCCGCACCCTAGAGTAAGGGCACGAGAAGTGGGTATGTCCAGCCTAGGTAGTGTCCCGTCCCGCTCAGTCAATCAGAGGAATCGAAACGTCGACGGCGTTCGTACTTAGCCTTACAACGGCTGCTCGAAGACATTGCTCGGTCGAGGCGACCGTTCGCTCAAGTGGGGTAGTTTCGGTGAACTCGTCTCATCTTTGCCTTCATATAATAAATCGTATGTTTTTAACTCACACAAGTAGGCTTGATAATAAAAGAGATGAATTCACATAGCAAAAGAGAATAATCCCGATGGGTCTAATTGAGTTATAATATGGAAAGGTCCAACGGTCGGCTTAGAGTTGGTGCACGGCGTCCTTTGAAAATGACACTCGATCTTTCGTCCCGTGGCTTGGGAGAAGGAAAGTTGATTGAGTAGGCGAAGTATGAACGTAGCCTAAGTCATAGGCATCGCACGCATAAATGCTTCATAAAGCATGTACGGTCCTATCGTCCAAGGCTTGGCATAGCCTTGGCTTGTCCTATAAGTTAAGTTGTGTCGCACGGCTGCTGGCGTAAGTCTAGACGCCCAAATGACTTGGTCGTTCAGAAGTCGAACGCATGCGCGGCACGTTTCTGTAATACGAGGCTTGACGCAGCCTTTGCTTGTCGAGTCATTATGCGTTTAAGTTAGGCGAGTTATGTTAGGCTATCGGAGTGGTAGCAAGCACGGTCCTACGAGTTCTACGGCTGGGTATAACCACAAAAGTCTTATGGTTTCAAGGCCCGTCATATAAAGTATGACTTGGACGATAGCGTCGCGTAGGTCAGAAGTCAGTTTGAGGCACGATGCACGGACTTAGTATTTAAGGCATGAACCATGGTTGATTTAATGAGTTTTGGAGAAAGGACTATCGAATAGGCATTGAGTTGACTGAAATGATATGGTAACATGGAAAGAATGCTCGCGACTGTGGGTCGACGAGGGGTCTCAAGGATATATGGAAAGAAAGCTCGCGACCGTGGGTCATCGAGGGGTCTCAAATGAAAGAAGTCTTGAGATTGGTTTGAAAGAGATGGTAACATTGGATGAGGAATGACTGTATGAGACGTCAGTTTGTGTCGGGTCTTGTATGGTCATTGGACAACTTATCGACAATAAGGAGTTTCCAAGAGCGGCAACTCTGGGAGCCATGGGACCGCGTTGTTCCGAAGGGAAATATGTATAGCCGTAGCTGGACGAACCGCTCGGATCATTCGGGAACTTTCAGCGGGGATAGCTACTTGCGCTGAAAGGGTCACCGAATGGCAAGACTATAGTCCAGGATAACTTGTGTTGTTAGTGACCAATTCATATAGATGGGTCGACACGGGCGGCAATCCGCGTGTGTGCCTTTGGACTGAGTCGAGTATTAGGTGAAGTGAATCAAGAGTCGAGTCAAATGCGTGCTCGGTCAAAAAATAATATTTGGGCCTAAGATTTGGCTGCAACGAAGACACTGTGGATTGGCACGAGATGCGGCGTCGGGTCTTAAGTTGTTGGCATATAAGTTACATAATTTGGTTTGAGTCATCTTGAGTTTAAGTCAGGAAACACCGCAAGGCGAAGTCGGTCAAGTGATACTTAGTCCAGAAGTCTTGATTGGGTCTGTTGTTTATCAAAGTAGCGAAGGGCCGTGAGGCGGCGATATGATTGAGTCTTATTTGAGTTGCGAGGCACGGCCTCAGCAAGGATTTGAAGCATAGTCACACGAAAATGGAGCCTCATCACGTAGTTACGTCTCTGATTATGGTCGTAGCAAACACGACTTGATAGGTTAACGTTGAATGTTGCAAGCACGGGATGGTCTAACGACACAAAATAGGCAAGGCGCCGGTCATAAAACTGATCCTAAGGCAAGAGTAGAAAGACAATCAAAAAGGAGGACTATGTTGCACAAAAGTAAATCAAACGTGTTGGTTTTGTATAGGTGGGCGAGGAGCTCATTCCACCAGTACAGTTGAGTACTGACACTCACATAGTTTATATGTGCAGGCACAGGTAGAAGCTCATGGTGGGAGCTCGCTTGGATGCGTCGAGGCACGGAGTTCCTTGGTAACTCGAAGCGTGCGGCCGCATGGAGTCAAGACTTATACGGGACATAATGTATGGACGTCGCCTTTTTGGAGCTTCCGCTGGCTCAAGCAAATGTACTTTGAGAGATGAGAGAGAGCTGAGTGACTTGTAATATGAGATGAGTGAGCTTGAGTGAGCTTGAGAGACTTGTAATCTTGGCCTTGTGTCCCATTGTAACCTTTGTTTCAATATCAATAAAGAGCTTCTTTTGAATAACTTGTGTTTTTTCTAATTTCTGTTGCTATTATTCAATGTCTCTGCATGGGACTTCTGTGCGACGACCCCGTCGCAGTCGCTGAAATCGGCCGTTATGGAACCCGCCTTGTACGAGCGCAATCTAAGCTCGTGCGGCATCACACCTTAGCGAGGACGATCGCTCCTACGGGAGCGGGGCATGACATAATGGTATCAGAGCACGGCTTTACGTCCTTGAACTATCGATTGAATTTTTTAACTCTGTTGTTTTCGCAAACTCTGAAATATTGCTTCCGTAAAGTTGATATCGTTGGTACACTCTCTCTCAATTGTCCCACGGGATGTCCATACAATAAGTCTAACTATTTTGCAAAACGTAGGAGAACAATTTTTGACAAAACAAAAAGATGGTTCGCGTAAGCACGGTTGGCTAAGTCGGGTTGGGCATATACACCAAGGATTATGTCGACCTTAGCAAAGTCGAGTATGGGATTCGTAGTGTTCGAGCTAGAATGAGTTGAACTCGGTTGAGTAAATATGGGATGACCGTCGATAGGGGTGCTATCGATCGACGGTATCGTCGATGCGATATAGATGCGTGCTTGGAATTAAAGGAATCATTCGGACAAAAATTCGAGGAAGTAGATTGTGAATCGAATGACAGTTTTGAGGATTGTTGAATGACTTCATTCCTGAGTAGTGTATGCGATAGTCTCAGGAATGTCGATCGATCGATTGAGGATGAGGGGTGTTGGTGAGTCTATCAGCAAGCATCACGTTATGCAAAGCCTTAGATTGAGTGTCGTTGAACAAGATGTAGTCTTGAAGATTTTGATAAGTGGATTCGATCGAATTAGAAATGACACACACGGAACATGTACGGGATTGAGGATTACGCGAGTATGAGACGCGAAAATGATTGAGTAGGTGAAATCGAATCGAGGAAAAGTTAAGGTGTAGCGAATGGATAACTTGATCGAGGAAATTGATACGGATCGTATACAAAAAGTTAGCACGACAAGTAGATAGCGCGCATGAATGGTTTGATTTTGAAGTTACGCGAATGACTCTAAGGATTGGATTGAATGTTGCTCGTTGATTGAGTTAACAAAAGGGACAATACAAATTGAGGAAATGCATTGGTCGATAACTTAAGGTAGACGGACAAATATACATGATTTTGTATTTGAACAAATTGATCTTGTAAAGGATTCGGGGGATAATGATCGAACTTGATGTTGAATATCGCGGAGATTATCCAGTCGGACGATAGCATCGTTCGCACGACTCAAAATTCGTTGCAAACGAAGATCGTCAGGTTACGTATATCGTCGATGGTATTGAGGCGTATCAAAGATCGATATGCGATAACTCGGGGACATTCTAATTCGGCAAAAGACGATCGTGCAAGTGTTATTGTTCGGTTGGATGCTATACTTAGAATTTTGATTGAGATGAATGCCGGATGAAAATGAAAGTATCTTGATGGTTATAAAGATAACCACAGCATCGACAATCTTGTCTTGCACGAGCGCGACTCTAGCCTCGCACATGCATTACGTCGAATTTGGGTCGATTGTTCTGCATGAGTGCTGATATGGTGATTCATGTCACGGGAATAATCGAACTCGGAAAATCAGGATACGACAACTTTGATTGTCCCGACTTGTCGGTTTGATGCGAAGAAAAAATTTGAGGATGTTAGGACTTACGATTGAGGAATGAAATAAACTTGATGATTGAGTAGGTACAATCCGCGCATCGAGAATCAATTAGTCTGGACACAAAACAAGAGTTACGTTTCGATGAGAATGATTATCTCGCGAGAGCGTGCATGGTAATTCGTGTCCACCGTGGATAATCTGACTCGCGTGATATCGGAACGCAATGTATTGTTAAGTCGAACGACCTTGTGATCGATTACGTGAATTGGGATAAACGACTTAGGGAGTATAAAATATGAATTATGGATTAGCAATGAATTGTGTCGTAGCGTGCTTGATTTGAGAAGGATTGATAGGCGAACTATATCGAACGTGTTCGAAGAGATTGACTATACGAAATGGCTTGTTGAACGAGTGAGATTGATATGTTAAGGAATTGGTTGAAACATAAGTTGTCATAGGATGGCTTTGCTGAATGACTCAGACCCCGTGCGACGAAATATTGGGATGTGTGTAAGAAATCGATGATGTTTAAAAATCAGAGCGGTACAAACTTGGGTAGCAAACCCCCGTACTATCAACTTGGTTTGACCTTAGGATGGAGTCAGTGTTGATATCGTTGTTTGGGAACTGTGATTCCATTACTGACAATTGACTTAGTCTAAAGAGATTGCCTAGCGGCTAGGCGAGATGTCCATGTTGCGAGAGTTAGCATCGGTAGGATTGATTTTCATGATTGAGTAGATGGATCGATAGGTGGAAATTGGATTCACTGTCACAAGGCTTGGTTGAAATACGTGTATTTCGGGGACGCCTGAAATGTGTGTACGATCCAAACTAAGTGATACGCTGAATAAAGTGAGACTTGAGGAACGGGGAAGTGTCGAGGATTTTGAGATCGTAAGTTTTGAAGAAAAGATTATGAGTAGCACGAGCGTGGCTCGGATTTGAGGGAACGCGTAGGAGTAGTATGTGCGAGAGTCCTTGAATGTTGAGAAAGTGATAAGTCGATAAGTGTACTCAGTTAGTTTCGAGGACGAAACTTTTTCTGAGTGGTGTATGATGTAGTGCCCCGTCCCGCTCAGTCAATCGGAGGAATCGAAACGCCGACGGCGTTCGGACTTAGCCTTACAACGGCTGTTCGAAGACACCACTCGGTAAAGGCGACCGCTCGCTCAGGTGGGGTAGTTTCGGTGAACTCGTCTCATCTTTGCCTTCACATAATAAATCGTATGTTTTCAACTCGCACAAGTAGGCTTGATAATAAAAGAGACGAATCCACATAGCTAAAGAGAATAATCCCGACGGGTCTAATTGAGCTAGAATATGGAAAGGTCCAACGGTCGGCTTAGAGTTGGTACACGGCGTGCTTTGAAAATGACACTCGATCCTTCGTCCCGTAGCTTGGGAGAAGGAAAGTTGGTTGAGTAGGCGAAGTATGAACGTAGCCTAAGTCATAGGCGTCGCACGCATAAATGCTTCATAAAGCATGCATGGTCCTATCGTCCAAGGCTTGGCATAGCCTTGGCTTGCCCTATGAGTTAAGTTGCGTCGCATGGCTGCTGGCGTAAGTCTAGGCGCCCAAATGACTCGGTCGTTCAGAAGTCGAATGCATGTGCGGCACGTTTCGGCAATACGAGGCTTGACGCAGCCTTTGCTCGTCAAGTCGTTGTGCGTTTAAGTCAGGCAAGTTATGTTAGGCTATTGGAGTGGTAGCAAGCACGGTCCTACGAGTTCTACAACTGGGTATAACCATAAAAGTCTTATTGTTTCAAGGCCCGTCATACAAAGTATGACTTGGGTGATAGCGTCGCGTAGTTCGGAAATCGGTTTGAGGCACGATGCACGGACTTAGTGTTTAAGGCATGAACCATGGTTGATTTAATGAGTTTTGGAGAAAGGACTATCGAATAGGCATTGAGTTGAATGAAATGATATGGTAACATAGAAAGAATGCTCGCAACCGTGGGTTGACGAGGGGTCTCAAGGATATATAGAAAGAAAGCTCGCGACTGTGGGTCGTCCAGGGGTCTCAAATGATTGAAGTCTTGAGATTGGTTTGAAAGAGATGGTAACATTGGATGAGGAATGACTGTGTGAGACGTCAGTTTATGTCGGGTCTTGCATGGTCATTGGACAACTTATCGACAAGGAGGAGTTTCTACGAGCGACAACCCTGGGCGCCATGGGACCGCGTCGTTCCGGAGGGAAACAGGTATAGCCGTAGCTGGACGAACCGCTCGGATCATTCGGGAACTTTCAGCGGGGCTAGCTACTTGCGCTGAAAGGGTCGCCGAATGGCAAGGCTATAGTCCAGGATAGCTTGTGATGTTAGTGACCAATTCATATAGATGGGTCGGCACGGGCGGCAATCCGCGTGTGTGCCTTTGGACTGAGTCGAGTATTAGGTGAAGTGAATCAAGAGTCGAGTCGAATGCGTGCTCGGTCAAAAGACAATGTTTGGGCCTAAGCTTTGGCTGCAACGAAGACACCGTGCTTTGGCACGAGATGCGTCATCGGGTCTTAAGTTGTTGGCATATAATTTGCATAAGTTGGTTTGAGTCATCTTGAGTTTAAGTCAGGAAACGCCGCAAGGCGTAGTCGGTCAAGTGATACTTAGTCCAGAAGTCTTGATTGGGTCTGTTGGTTATCAAAGTAGCGAAGGGCTGCGAGGCGGCAAGGGCCGCGAGGCGAGGATATGATTGAGTCTTATTTGAGTTGCGAGGCACGGCCTTAGCAAGGGTTTGAAGCAAGGTCACACGGAAATGGAGCTTCGTCGCATAGTTGCGTCTCTGATTATGGCCGTAAGGCAAACATGACTTGATAGGTTAACGTTGAATGTTGCAAGCACGGGATGGTCTAACGACACAAAATAGGCAAGGCGTCGGTCATAAAACTGATCCTAAGACAAGAGTAGAAAGACAATAAAAAAGGGGGACTATGTTGTACAAAAGTAAATCAAACGTGTTGGTTTTGTATAGGTGGGCGAGGAGCTCATTCCACCAGTACAGTTGAGTACTGACACCCACATAGTTTACATATGCAGGCACAGGTAGAAGCTCGTGGTATGGAGCTCGCTTGGATGCGTCGAGGTACGGAGTTCCTTGGCGATTCGAAGCGTGCGACCGCATGGAGTCAAGACTTATACGGGACATAATGTATAGAAGTCGCCTTTCTGAAGCTTCCGCTGGCCCAAGCAAATGTACTTTGAGAGATGAGAGAGAGCTGAGTGACTTATAATGTGAGATGAGTGAGCTTGAGTGAGCTTGAGAGACTTGTAATCTTGGCCTTGCGCCCCACTGTAACCTTTGTTTCAATATCAATAAAGAGCTTCTTTTGAATAACTTGTGTTTTGTTCTAATTTTTGCTGCTATTATTCAATGTCTCTGCATGGGACATCTGTACGACGACCCCGTCGCAGCCGCTAAAATCGGCCGTTATGGAACCCGCTTTGCACGAGCGCAATCTAGGCTCGTGCGGCATCACGCTTTAGCGAGTACGATCGCTCCTATATGAGCAGGGCGTGACAGCCTATGCCGCAGTGTCGGCGGTAGAACGCTGTCCTAGGTTACAACATCTAACAATATAAGGTACCTGTACAGTATATACACTCCGAGTGGAGGTGACAGTACAGAATACAGTCTCAATCACAACTAAGGCAGAAATAGTACGATATCATAGATGAAATCTCAAAGGAAGATACAAACAGAAAGAGAAATAAGTCTGAGTGTCTAAACGACACAATAACACAATATAGTACAACTCAAATCCCAATGACAACATAAGTAAGATAAAGCCTAACTAATCTATTCTAAACAGTATGGATGACGTCCTCAGCTAGAGCTGGATCCACCTGTGGGTCCAACTCACAGGTATCGTCTAGATGGGCTCCATAGTAGGTTAGACAGAAGTCCTCGGTATCATCTGTAATATTTTTAACCGGTCCAGTCATGACAGGAGCGAGCACAATACATCTCATGCAATTCATATCATGGCAGGAAGGTAAAACATGCAAAAGAGTAAGATACATGAACTGTAAGAAGATGTACACGAAAATAAGAGAGATATTTGTAAACTAAAAATATATACATGATAAGTAAGAAATGTAAGTGACTAGTGATTCAGAGCACAAAACGGTTATGTAAACAGTATGATGTTGCACATGAGAAATCTAGAGAGGTTCACACGATTTGGATTGATCACATAACCACTTCTATTCCCCCGTCCCCAATCAATACACAAGGATCCAGTCAAGTTATGTTATTGTACACGAAGTATAGTTGCACACGATGATCATGTAGGCACATGAGTACACGATTTCACACGATTCACACGATTTACGCACAATTAACATGAACACAAGGAGTACATGATGCCCGTGATAACGTACACGAACATGAAATACCCGATATATCCTCTAAGGGGATAACATCGTACGACAAGATCCATATAGTACTAATCCGTGATAACAAGTTTCAATATCTGGTAAAGTAATCTAGAGCATGAATGTAGGTCCTAACAAGTATAAAAAGATCAGAGAATGTACTCGTCTGAGATCCGAATGTCCCTGAGAAAAATAAAGTCCGAAGCGAGGTAACTAAGTCCTATTTAGAGCAACACAAGTCATGATGTATACAAAGGAATTATAATTTGAAAAATACAATGCATCTACATGTTTCTAGGTCAGTCTGGATCAAAGTCAACTTTTGGTCAACTCTGGGTCAAACCAAGTCAACATCTAGTTAAATTAGGTCAAACTAGTTAGGGCTTGGTCAATCTTGGTCAACTAGTCTAAGTTAGTCAAATATAGGTAAACTCTAGTCAAGCTAGCCTATTGTGTTCAATACCAAGTCATTCTAGGTATCCAACACATAGCCTAGGCAACTAACTATACTACACACAAAGCTAAACCATAGTCTAGCATCACATCTAACAAACTAGGCACACACAACCAAGTAATCTAGTCTAGTATCACATTTATATTCACATTTCATTCACATATATAACAATATATGTATATAGGGTATATATATAGGTTGTGTGTGTATAACATTGTAGCATTAGCTAAAGTAGGACTTCTAGCTAACATATATGTATAAATTCATTTCTTTCATGCATCTATGAATTTCCTACATGCTTTACACATATGCCTACATACATATTTACATATATACATATATTCATATATACAACTTACCTTCCTAGATGCATACCTACATGCATATTTACATATATACATATATGCATTATGCATTCATACATATACACATAGAGATATAGAGAGAGGGTTAAGGGGTATACATGTGTGTGTGTCATTAGAGTACATGTGTGTGTGCATATTAAACTAACCCAACACAATCGATTTTTCATCCTAGCATTACATCACAGTTTAACTTCAATATCAAATTACCATATATCATTCTCAGGTTTGAAATTTTAGTTTAACATATAGGAAAGAATCCTCAGGTTCATGCAAAATGGGAAATTCTCAGTTATCATTTAAACTCAGTTTTAAGTATCCACAAACTCAATTTTACATTTGAACAAACCCAGTTATCTACAAACATTCGAAGAACCATTAAACTCAATTTTTTATGTTCAAATCAAACCTATTCTCAAGTTTTCAAAATCAATGAGATACTCTACACATAAACCACCAAACTCAGTTTTACATTTGAAACCATTCAAGCTCTAGTTACACATGAACCTATCAACCTAATTATAATAAACAAAAACCCACATATATGCATTAGCTATATGCATTAGCTATATATATATATATATATATATATATATATATATATATATATATATATATATATATATATATATATATATATATATATATATATATTTTTACATATATATATATATATATATATATATATATATTTTAAAATCAAAGTGAGAGTGTGTGTGTGTGTGGTTGATGTGTGTGTGTGTGTATGGCATGACAGGGAAGAGAGTATGTCAGGAATGCATATGGGTAATTCTCAGCTGACTTGGAATGATTCTCAGGTTCACTGGTTTTAAACAACAAGGAAATGGATTCTCAGTTTTAACATAATTTCAGTTACACATATATTACACTTAACAGTTTGCATTACACCCAATTTTTTAGTTTCAATACTGATTTCTTCTCAATCCAATTTATAAATCCCAGGATCAAATGAACACAAAGTTCATTTCACATCTCAGTCCTCATTCTCAGGTTAATATCAATTTCATCCAGAAATAGCTAATTCACAATCAACCAATCAGTGAACAAAGCTTAGAACAAGCAAAACCCATATATCATCTTAGTATCTAGCATTACATCACATTTAACTTATACTTTAAACTTCATTTTAAACTCATCTATTTCATTTAAATGTCTCAAACAAATGTTAACTTACACAGTATTAGAGTTTCATGAAACCTGTCATTTGCAACTCGAATTTGATTTCGAAAACCAAGTTTAAATACCAATTAATGTGCGCAGAGGGGTTATACACGTGTACAAGTGTTAAAGGTTTGTTCTCGTATCCAAACAAGGGGACACGAGGTGTCCAAACAAGGTTCGAACTCAGTTCGAAACAGTCAGTGAAGACTGTCTCGTGCAGCCGTGTCGTGCACGATTGCGCACGACACAGGGCACGAACACCCATGGGCTCATGCACGCACATAGAGGGTTTATAGGACAACACAACCATCACCTGAATCGTGTCCTCGTGGTGACAGGACACGACACGAAGTGCGTGTCAGTGCTGATTTCTCGCGTGCACAGTACAGTAAAAAATCAGTGTGAATCAATTTTCGTGTCCGAAACGACACGAGGAGTCGTAAAACTCGAGGGGGGGTCTGTCAGTGATGGCCCCCACCTCTGTGTCAATTTGTACGTTTCTACGTGTCCTACACAGAAAGATTTTAGGGTTGGGTAGCAGGACATGTGCACGGGTGTGTCGTGCAGTGAGTTCGTGTCCGTCTTGGATACGGACACGACACAAAACCTAGTTCAGTCTTCACTAAAATTAATTAACACCTAAAGGCCTACAAATTTGTTCAAACACAATTTGAAATTAGCAATATTTATTTCTAACAAGCATTTCATCGAACACCTATTCCTACATACCGATACGTGTCCGATACGGACACGTAATGGACACAAATTCTTACCAAACTTAGGCTACACCTAGGGGAACCCAAAATGAATGCGTCTATGGAAAGAAAACTGGAATTTGAATAGGTTTGATGGGTTTTACCTATTGATGGTGAAACCTTAATTTAGATCTTTTTGAATGAGGGCTCCTCTTCAACTTGCGATGATCCCGAGCCTCCGAATCCTTTTGCTAGTTATCCAGTAATGGTGTCCTCTACTGTAGGGGAGTCCAATGCAAAAGACTAGGCTCAATTTGGAGTTGATTTGGGTATTTGGGAAGGAATTGGGGAAGAACACAAAAAGAGGCAATTCAAATAATTTAAAAATGATGCTAAAGGGTTAATGTGTTGTACTTATAGAGGGGGGGTGTTTGATGGCTGCCATTAGGTTAGGGTTAGGGTTTAGGATGAGCGGTGAAGGCTTCTCCAACAAATTCAAGCCAATCTATGGGATCACAACTAAAGTAACCTTTCTTAACATTTAGCCTAAAATATTCCACTAACAAAACGTCTAGATATTAATCTAATTTGATTACTTAGTTGAAACCCTCTAACTTAGTCTCTGGGGTCATGACTAACATCTAGATTAGGCTAACTTCTAGGTCAAGTCTCAAGTAATTAACTAGCACATATTTAATTCATATAATTTACAATTTCACAAAAGTGTCAAAATGACCAAAAGACCCTTAGGCTAAAAAGTAAAAATATGAGATTCTAAACACATGATTAGGTCTCCATGATCATGATTAGTCTTCTAGGTCATACATGACTAAGGTTATACTATCAAAACACCAAATTCACATATCACCATTTTAAATAGTTTTAAAATAACTAAAAATCACCAAAAATCATATCATGACTAAAATCTAATATTTTAATGATTTAAAATACAAAATTTTAAAATTACCCTTATTTTAGAAAAGTGGGTGTTACTAATACGAAAACACAATAGAATTAACAAGACATAAAAATAACATATGAGAGGTGAAAACTAGAAGATACTGATGATATGGCAAGGTGGAGAGGACAAGGAAAATAAATAAATAAACAACTATCTATGTGATGTGAAATATCCTGTTCGACATGTGAACGGCTAGGGGTTAGATCCGGCACCCTGCACGTGTCGTGTGCAGCTGCTATTATTCACGAATAGACTCATGGGATAGTTCTGGGTAGTCCACATGTCTACTAAAATATTTCCCCTTTCGACTACTCCGTGTGACGAGCGTGTCAACAAGCAGCAAGACATATGTATAAGCGTGAAATGAAAAGACTAGTATGAATCGAAAAGCAATCAGAAAGTGTACTTGCCTGAATTAAGCTGCTGTTGAAGTTGGCACCGAAAAGTCGTTGACGTCACAAGTATGCAAGACGAGCTCTAATGGTGGAACAGCCCGTGTCGTTGGGTCCGGGACCGTCCGATTAGCCTAGGGTCGATATTAAGTGGTCAGATTCATAAGCAATAGAGATGTGTGACTAGTCACGGTCATGATTAATCTAGAAGGGAAAACTGTTTTAGAAAAGAAAATTCTTTCTTTTTGAAAATAGGTATACCCATTTTAAAAGCCTAAAGTATTTTATCCATAAATCCAAACTAAGTTATATATATATATATATATATATATATATATATATATATATATATATATATATATATATATATATATATATATATATATATATAGGTCCTAAAAAATTATCTTACTAGAAATATAAGTTTAAATACATATACATATTGTCCAAAACTATTTATGATAACCATCGCTAATATGTATACATAAAATTCATTATTTAATAATCATATAATATTTTATTGAGAATAGAAACCATTAATTATTATTAGTTAAAATAATTTTAGGTGAATGCTTTAAAGAAATCTAGCAAAATTATTTTATGCCGAAACTATAATTGAATTAGAAAATATAATAGTTTAGGTTAACCATATTTAAACCATGAAAGTAATATGGTAATATATTTTGGACCAAAACTATATCATGCTAATCATGAAATACTGTACTATACTTTTAGAATTTCTAAATCAAATCTAAAAATCAAGGTAAAACTTAATAATAAGTTTTAACTACAAAGTATACTACCCAGAATGATAATGACCATGATTAATTACATATAATAGTAACTACATAATTTAATACCACTAATCCTTATAGTTATGGAATATAGAGTAATAATAATAACTAATAATAACTATTCTTGCTAATGGTCCAAGACTTAAAAAAACACCTAAGCTGTAAAATAGCTGTTCTCCCACTTCCCGAGAGAGCACCAAAATAAAATAAAACCGAAAGAGGAAGAGAGAGGACAGGAGTGTTCCAATTCCTTTACAGAAAATTCACTGTACAATAACGAATTTTCAATAAATTCCGGATAGGATAACAAGTTTAGGAAAATTTTTTTTAGGAATACATTCCGACAGAGGGTCTGGCGGAAATTGGGCACGCCCAATTTCCGCCAGACCATCTGTCGGAAATCAAGCATGTATTATTTGCTGGCGCGCGGGGGGCAGCGTTCACATGATCCATTGCTTTCTTTACAAGGGGGCAGCATTGGGGGCAGCATTGGGGGCAGCATTCGCAGCATTGGAGACCCCAATATTTGTTTGTATGTGTTTGAATGGATGGGTGAAAGAGTCAGCTTTATTGAAAAACGAAAAAGTTGAACACGTTGAAAAAATCAGATGAAAGAGATGGGACAGAAAAATTGTGTTATAAAGGATGTTCGTTTCTTCTCCAGGAACACATTCAGAAGAAGGAGAAGTAGAAGAGAAACAGGAGAGAAGAGAGAAGAACAAGCAAGAAGAGGAGGAGCAGAGAGACTAGGTAACATTTAGAGAGGTAAAAATACTCAAAATTTTTTTATTTTAAATTTAATTTGTTTGTGTTTATTATCTTAGAATTTGGTATTAATAACAGATGGATCGTCGAAATGACGGACTTATTCCGGGAGGACCCACTACAGACGAGATTATCCAGCAACGTTTGAGTCATATCTCAAGATTAGTATTTTCTGGAAAGGTATACTTAATTTGAAATAAAAATTTATTATTTTGTATATTTTTATTATTTTATAGTAATAATGATAATTTTGTAGTAACTCAATTTTTTCTATAGTTATATGATTATCCTGGCGATATTCGAATGCGAGAGCATGGGACATGGCGGTATGAACCGAACGTTGGGTGTTGGAATTTAACTAGCGAACAATATGCTATGTTGGTCGTATTCGGATTTAAATACGTTGACGAGATACAGTTTTTACGTCATGATAGAGATTTAATTTTAAGCCTAGTGGAACGTTGGTGGCCTGGCCGAAATACATTTCAATTACCAGTTGGTGAAATGACTGTTACTTTAGCTGATGTAGCAAATATTATAGGATTACCTATTACGGGTGAACCTATAATATTTAATGAGTCATTTTCAGCTGAGAATGCAATTATGGAGTATCTAGGTGTGGAGCCACCAAAATTAAAAGGAAAAAGCTTAGTCTCATTTTCCTGGCTCCGTCGCAATTTTATGCATCTAGATCATATCGATGATGACGAAGAGGTATCTGTTGATGAAAATCGGGTATGTATCACCGATATTATTAATATTTCTCTCGTATTGCTGCAGCTAGTTTAGCACATATTAATTTTTGCCATTTTTTTCCTATATGTTTAGGTGATTTCTTGCACAAGGGCCTACTTACTCGGCTTAATAAGTGCGATTGTCTTTCCCGACTCATCAGATATGGTGAACTTACGTTATCTACCATTCTTGGAAGACTTGACCGCACCTACAAGTCATGCATGGGGAGCATCAATGTTGGCATATTTATACGCCTCCATGTCAGATTTTGTACGCGTGCTGGGAGATAATAAAATTATGAAAAATTTGAATGGATGCATGACTTTAATACAGGTATACAAATTATTACTCATTTCATTTAAAGTTATAATTTGTAGAATTGTATCAAGTTATTCTTTTCTTTAATAGGTCTGGTCCTACGAACATTTTCATATCGGAAGACCAGTTTCCGGTATTGATTCCAATGCTGGTAAATTTCCGGTAGCTTTACGATGGGTTACAGATGTAGTAGATCCAGCTCATTGTGTTCACTCGAGCGCCCCCCTATATCGGGGGCAGTTTGATACTCTAAAGCATACGGAGGTAAAATACGTTAATTAGTCATTAAATTTTTCAACCTTTTTAATCTATTACTTATACTTTTTCCGAAACCGAATAGGTTATATGGCTACCTTATGTGCATGAGCAGTATGAATATGTTCCAGAAATACAAAGAACAGCTTATACCATGAGTCTTCATAGATATTATATAATATATCATGGTGACATCATGTTTCATCCCGCCGATCGGGTTCTGCGGCAGTTTGGGATGAAACAGATTATTCCAGATGATCCACCATGTTTGACTCGTGGTAGAGCCAGTGCAGCTGTAAGAGCTAGAAAAATGATTCCCGGATGGAATTCTAGATTTGAGACACATGGTGTGGCAGAACTATCTGGACCGATGTTAGAGTATGAAGATGGTTAGTTTTCATCTCCTATTTGATTAAAATTATTATTGAATTATACGCTCATATTTGTTGAATTGGTGCAGCACTTGGGAGTAATGAATATAGAACTTGGTGGGGAGCCCCTCGTATAAGTAACAAGTTATACTATCATGAGGAGCCTCGATTCCAACCACGAGCTCTAGACGATTCTAGTTTGCGTGAATTTTATCACCATATGATTGGGATGGTACGTATTGCTTTCTGCTTATCAAATCGTATATTTTAAGTTTTTTTTTGGTCTGCACGTTTATAGTACTTACTTATGGACTAGCAAATCTTATATTTCAGGCTCCAAGTATTAAGCAAGCAATCGATAATCCAAATCCTGAAACATGGAGAACAAAACTTATTGAAATTTGGAATTATATGCAAGCGAATCCGTCTCCCTCGAACCCTTCTATACTTATCCCTGACGTCTATCCTGTAGAAGAGGTTGGCATTGTTAGACAGCGACATGCACGTCCCCGACGGGATAGACACAATGTCACGCAACCTGAAGACCTCCCTGATAGTCCACCTCGACATGCTTACGAGGTCCCGCATCAACAGGCCGAAGAGAGCTCGGCTCAATGGGGTGGCCAAGGGACATCTCAATGGGGTGGCCAAGGGACATCTCAATGGGCCGACGTAGGGACTTCTTAATTATACACAGATCATGACCACTCCATCAGCACCAATGCCTACTCAGGAAGAAGGACGTGATGTACCTCCGGAGAATACGGCTGAAAGGAGAGGTCGCCTCAATCTTAGAGAAGTTGAGCGTAGAAATTATCGACGGGATGCCACGGGAGGTAGATGAAATTGTAACAAGATGAAATTATGATAAATTGTAACAAGATTATTAGTACATTTTCTTCTATTATGTCGTAACAAGATAAAATTATTCTCTTGGCTGATTAGTACATTTTCTTCTATTATGTCCTAATCCATTACAATTGCTACATCGAAGATTTCTTGTCTCTGAATCATTGGCAATGATGCGGTTCTTCTTGGGTCTTCCAGCTTTGCACCGTAATTCTGGTACTCCAATTTCTTCTCTAACCAGGACACTTTGAAGATTGTAGGGAACTGGAATTGGCTCCAAGTGTGACTCGTATACGCTTCTCAATGCTTCTTTAGAAAAAACAGCAGGGTAATATTGTTCAATATTAATTTTTGAAAAATTACACGCAAAACATGCATGTACACATGGAATGCAAGTATGATACCACCTTAAACATGAACAATATTTATCTTCTAAACGAACAACATATGTTCTATGTGTTTCATGATCTGCTATTTCAAATATATAACTATCAATACTCAGGACTTGCAAGTAGTGATGTTCTCTGTTCATACGAGCCATTGTTTTTAACATCTTCGGACAATAATCTGTTTCAAGCGATTCAGCATGTTTTCGATTTTTGTCCTGAAGTGTTATAATCTTGGCACGGATACCATCAAGTAATGTTGTTATTGGTTTATCACGCATATTTTTTATCCAGTTATTGAAGCATTCAGCAAGGTTAGATGTGTTAATATCTAATCTAGGACAAGGTGCATAAGCCGTTATCCAGTGTGCTAGAACACGTGTTTCATCACCTTCTACTCCAATGATCCATTTATACACATCAAAATTTTCAGCTTTAATTCTTTCAAAACAATAATTTGCATCAACTTCATTATAACATCTTGCAAGAGAATCTAATCTACATCGAAAATGTTTTAATCTATCTACTGATTTCAAGTTTTGTTTAAAATGTTGAATGCAGAAAAAATGAGGCGATTCCGGAAAAGTGGCACGCATAGCATTTATCAACCCTTTCTGCTTATCAGAAATAAAAGAAATCCTATTCCATGCATCAAAATACTGATCAAAAGATGTTCTAAAACAACCTAAAAACCAGCTCCAAGAATCAGTGCTTTCACTTTCAGCCACGGCATAAGCAATTGGATATAATTGATAGTTAGGATCATGAGCACAAGCAATAAATAAGATGCCCCGATATTTAGATGAGAGAAAAGTGGCATCAGTACTAATCACAGGTAAACATTCCTTTAAAAATCCATCAATGCATGCCTTAAAACATATAAAAATTCTTTCGAAACTATTGCGTTCATTAGTCTTTATAAAACATCTGCTACCTGGATTTGTCTCGATAATTGTGGAAGCATATCGTTCAAGACCACCGTAAGCATCAATATAACTACCATTTATTTCAGATAAAGCAATTTCTCTAGCTTTCCAAGCTTTCGAATATTTGATACGTATTCGATGTTCTCTGTATATATCCTTCACAACATGCGATGGACTGTACGACTGGTCATCTCTAATTTTATTAAAAATTTTATTCTTAATCCAAGAAGTAGTAGCTAATGGATGACTACCGGTTGTAAGTCCACATAAGCAAGTATGTCGATTTTCTAACGTAGTAATAACAAATGTCTCGCTATTACCAATAGATTTAGCGTATACCCTCCAATTACAACTAGATTCATTACATTTATATATAATCTTGTGAGCATTATTCAAAGTAGCCGAACAAACAAAATTATGCTTAATTGCTATGTCACTAATTAAACTTCTAAATTGAATACGATTTTCAAATTGTCTGCCAACAAATAATTTCGGAGTATCAACATTATCATCAACATTATCAAATACATCACCTACATTTTCAACTAAATCATCGCTACTGGAATCATTGTCATTACCTTCATCTACTCTATTTTCTTCTTCAGTGGCCAAAATAACTTGATGAGATGAACTAGGACCCGGACCCAAATTAGTAGTTTCATTATTAGGAGCACGTCTACTACTTATATGAGGGGGTGCTGGAGTAACAAAAATACTAATATACGGTGATGATACATTAATTTGAAGAATAAATGCCCATGCATAATCACTATTTAAATTTATACAATTCGAAGCAAAAATATGCACTAATATAAATTCATCAAAATCAATAGAAAATTGTTCAGCCAATAAATTAAGTAAACTACTAAACGTAATATTTGTATCTACTATAACAACTTCAGTTAAACCCCCTTCATAAGCTAACCCATTTAGGACGCCTCCAAGCGAGCATAGAAGAGTTATACTACTCATGTTGGGAAGATGGTAGTTTCTACTTCTGAAAGAAATGGGAAGATGGCAGCTCTTCTGGAAGAAATGGAAAGGTTGCAGCTCTTCTGAAAGAAATGGAAGATGAGGAGGAAGATGGATGAAAAATTTGATAGGAAGATGATCAATTTATAAGAGCAAAGATAGAGCCGTTGTAGATGTAACCGTTGGAGATATAGCCGTTGTCCTAGCCGTTGGGTGGGAAAAAAAACAAAAAATGATGTATCATACATTATCAAAGCAGTTGGGTTGATAAAGGAAAACAAAAAAGAAAATAAAAAACAAATAAACTTCCCGCCCGCTGGAGATATAACCGTTGCTGCGTCGCCACGTGGCCCCCCCGCTCAATTTCCGACAGACTGTCTGGCGGAAATTGAGCGCGCTCAATTTCCGCCAGATCGTCTGTCGGAAAGGTATCCTAGATCTAATTTCTCCAAAGATGGTATCCTACAGCCAATTTTCTTTAACTTCGTTATTGTACAGTAAATTTCCTGATTCCTTTACTCCTATGTTTTGGTTATAATAATATTAGTAATAAGGGATGGCACTCACAAATTCCTAGATTTAAAACTAGGATGCTATAATGAAATTATGGAACTATGAGGGTTTAATAAGAGTTTTACCATCAATTATATTAAAAGAGTCCGGCTCCTTACTCCTCCATTCTCGGCTTCCTCTTCTGTTTTCTTTCAAAAGAACACAGTGGAAACGAGTTCCACAAAGAGATGGTCAAGATGGCGTCCACCGTACAGGGGGTGGTCGGATCCGGCAGCTTCATCTCGCCGTGTGCCTGGCGCGGTTGCTCGACGTCCGGATGGCGTCGTAGGGCGTCCGGAGACGCACGCCCAAACAGTCCCGTGGTCGGAACCAGCGGGGACTTTGTCGTGGTGATGGCGGTGGTGTTCATTGGGGTGTGCGAAGGAGGCCGGGTGCCTCTGCACGGGATGCACGAGCCTGGCTTCACGTCGGCTCTGCCAGGGGCGTTCGGTCGATGACTCGTGCGGCTCACGAGCACCGGAGGCTCGGGGATGGTTCTCAGCGGCCATGGCAAGCTGGACTGCCCCGGCGGCTTGTGGTGGGTTGTCGGGATTAGGGTTGAGGAATCGGGAGAACAGAAGGGATCGACTGCTACATATGCATATATACTCTCTTCGAAACCTCCTGGGATAAGGAGAATGATTTAATCGAATTCGATTTCCTTTAGCCGTCACAAGATTGAATCTAGCAGTTTTGTAACCACCCCTTTTAAATCTAATGAGTTATTTAAATTAATTTTAATCCACTCGAAATCTTTATAGAGATTACAGTAACAATCTAAAACTAGTACTTATTATTATCAATTAATTTAAAACGTATTTAGCTATTTAATCAAGATAAACTTGAATAAACTAATTATCATTCAAATAATAATCGATATCATCAAATAATACAAATTATATAAATTTGAAACTCTTTCATATTTAAATATAACCTTTGATAAAATAAATTAAAGTGTATTTTTATTTAATCAAAATAATTTGGACAGAAGTCTTTATATTGAGCGAAAATAAAATGACTTTCAAGTCACTTTCACGCCAAAAGTTTAAATAATAAAAATACATTTATAATGCCAATAATGGATTTCAAGAGGAATATTTCGTTAAACTAAATATTATTATCATTCAAAGGTGATACTCGATAAATACAACTAAATTCAATAACTGTTTAAATGAAAATCAATCAAATTGAAATCTAATAAATTTTAGTAAATAAATATTCGATGTTATTGAATAATTCAAATCGCATATATGGAAACATAAATCAGATAGTTGATTATTACTATAATCTAAATAATATTTAATATTTATCAAAGTCAAAATCTTATAATTTAAAATCCAATTCAAATAGCGTAAATACTTGAAATAACCTTTAATGTTATAAGAGTAGTTTAAACCATATTATTCCTAATCATAATCCCTTAGTAGATAATAATATCAATTTAAATCAACATTTATTATTTGTCAAATAATTAAAATGTAGACTTAAATAAATAATTTCAACATATAGATTCAAATATTTAATTAAATAATAAACTAGGTCCTCAATTTAAAATATATCTTAAAAGGCCTGGCAAAATTAGGGTTAGGGTTAGGGTTAGGGATTTGGGAAAATTTTTGGAATTGGGGATTTTAGGCAATTAGGGACGTGAGGAAAAGTTTTGTTGAGATTTTTTTTTGAACACAACTAAGTAAATAATTAAACGTTTGAAATCCGGGAAGAGGAGTTACAAGTAACAAGTAGCAACCCGAATATTTGTGTTGAATAGAGGATGGTTAATTGATGCTTAAATTTTCAGATTGAATGAATAAACTACTCGACCCTTGAGGTAGGGAATTTTAAGAATATCCGTATGAGATTTTGATGGCTAGGAAGTGAATAAGATTTAGAATCACGAAATGTGTTGGATAATGTCGGTAGATGATGTGATGTGTAGATGGCTGTCGATTGGGATATAAATTGCTGGCTTATGACTTAGTGGTATGACTTTGTCATACGGACCGAATAGTATGGTTCCATAGTTATGTTTAGACTATCAGAATCGATGACCCTTGAATAGTTAGCCTTGGCTTATGGGTTTGTGTGGGTACAAAGAAATTAGAATAGAAATTGGATCATTGAACATTTTACTTGATGGATTATTAGAGCAATGAGAATTGTATGTCGGTTTGGGATTGACCGTAATATGGATGGATCGATCTTAGTCGATCGTTAGGTAAGTCTAAGAATGAGCCTCTGTGAAAATTATTTCCTTGAGGAAGATCCTGGATAGATATACTTGACCCTAGCGACCAGTTGATGACTTACCAATTGTTGGCATAGCCGACAATGGCGATTAGTATTCAGACTGAGTTAATACCCATAGGTTTGGGTAGAGTTCCTTCGAACTGTCGGTTGCTTGTTGGCCCTAAGAATAAGAAACTAGTATAACCCTTATTGCCGTCCACTCTAGGAAAGTCACCTGAATGATTAGGTATAGCTGTCGGCATAGCTAACCATTGAGGATGGACCAAATAATAGATGGTCGTTGGCGACCCATAGGATGACCTTGTGGCATTGAACGAGAGATGGTGGAGATGAGTATTAACCTAATGAATTGTATGCTTCAACTTGTGCCTTAGAAATGTTTGATCGGTATCTATAGTCGGGTAGCTGGGTTAACCTTGACTGTTGCTTAGAATTGTACCCTTGGCTCGGGTAATCGATAGTGGGTGACGTCGGATTGTATCTTTTATCAAAGATGAATTGTCTCGGTGAGAAATATTGTTGGATTTGTGAAGGAATATGATTGCATGTTGTGAACTCTCGATATAATTGGCTCTAAATTAGACCCTTGACCGAATGTTAGAAATATTCTGCTTGAATAGAGAGCTTACCTGAGTTGTCCCTGATGTTAAGTGCTATGGCCTGGAAGATAGTGATAGTGGCAAACGAATCAAGAAATAAGTCAATCGAAAGGATGCTAAGTCGGAGTTGGAAAAGAGAATTATATCGTGGCTGATCAAATCGTACTAACATAAAAGTTGGCTAAAGTACATATATTTTGGGGACGCCTAAAATATGTGTATGGATCCAACCGAAGTGATAGGTTGCGACTGAGATAACAGTATGGGAAGAGTTTATCGCACTAGCACGGACTTTGGCTGAAATGCATATGTTTTGAGGACGCCTAAAATATGTGTATGGATCCAAACGTATGGATCCAAACGAAGTGATATATTGCGACCAAGATAGAAATGCAAGGAAAATGTTAGTGAATCAATGAGAAGTTACAAGTATTTGGAAAAGAGAAAGATAGATTGAATCTTGATGGATTAAGTGGTACAGTTGGGTACATGTTTTGAAATGGCCGAGTATGATGGACAGGATATTGAATTTAAGTTGAATGAATATTGAATTGAAGCTGAATGAGTAACTTGCTGTGACTAAGTGAATTAGTAATATGAGTTGTTTACTTAAGTTTCGAGGACGAAACTTTTTCTGAGTGGTATATTATGTAATGCCCCGCTCCGCGCGAGACAATTGGTTGGCTTGTTGGATGGGATCAGAATGTTGGACTGTGACTTGTGTTGGAGATCAGAGAGTTGAGACTGATACAGTCTCTCTTAGCTGGCTAGACGGATTAAGTGTTGGAACGTGGCTCGCTAGTGGAGCTATGCTTAGGGAGAATGTGTGCAACCGGAATAAGAAGACCTTTTTATGCAGGCAAGTGGAACTGTCCTCCTTCCTCCTTATTCCTGCATGCTTAATAAATAGAATAATATAATGCTATCAATTGTCGCCAGATGTCCCATATTTTAGTTGCTGAATAATAGAGATGCTTATGTTGAGAATTATTGAAAGGAATAAGACATGAATATTGAACTGCTGAATGAATCACACTTGAACTGCTAATGTGACTTGATGCTTGAAATAAATTGATAACGCCCCTTCGGTTAATACTGCTTAAGCAATGAATGAATTACTTGAATAATGAGATACGATATGATTGATACATGGAAAAGAAATGGCTATGCTATTAACACAATAAACTGAATGAGACTCTTGAATCATGTACTCTCTGTATAACTATTGTAAAGAAATGAGATGTTGCCTGTTTTCATATAAGCAATGAAATGAATAATAATTGTCCCAATAAAATGGATAAAATGTTGTTCGTTCCTCGTTGAGAGGAATTCCATGAGAAATGTGCAATGAATCAATGAATGAGGAATGATGAGGCTTGGGATCATGGAGATCACCAAGTAGAATGATGGTAATGATTAGTCATTGAACACGGCTCGAGATTTAAATGAAATGTTGAACTGTTGGCTCTGCTTACTTTCAGTTGCTTTACCATGCATTTGTGTTATCGAGTCGACACGTATTCGCATGGTCATGGACGTACTTGTACAAGTCTGAGTAAGTTTCCTCGAACGGTACCTGGGACACTGTGACCGATTCGACCCGGGAGGAAACATTGGTCGTGCTATGGTGGCACGAGGTATTACGGAACATTCGGCTAGGCTTGCAACCTACCCTAGAATGGTGCGTCGTAATACCCATTGGAAAGTCCTTTATAGTGCAGTTTTACCAACGACCATGTAGTCAGGATGCATGCTAATGAGTGTTTTGTGCAGACAGAGTAAGTATATCATATTATCCTATATTTTTATACAGGTACGAGGGAGTTGGCTATCGGTAAGAAATCACTTAAATGTGATATACTCAATATATGTGTTGGTTTAACTTGCGTGCTTAACGTGCCAAGTAAATGATGCTATGTGTAGTCTTTCAATATGAGAACCTACTTAACATGTTAAATTCAGTATGCTAGAAAGATGTCTTACTATGAACGTTGCTCAAACAATATCATACATGCTAATGGATGCTTGAAGTGAGAATTGTCATAACATGTTTAAGATATTAATGTTAACGATGCCTCAATGATGTCTTTGCATGATAACACCAAGAATACTAATGATACGTCCACATGAATATTGCTAAGAATAAGTTTACATGCTTCACTATGATTATTGTCCATGAACTGTAAACTGATGCTAGGCCCCAAGTAGAAAGATTATTCTATTAAATGCTTGCTAAAATTGACCAGTTAGTGTTGGTTTAGGCGAGAGGGTTGGATTCTGCTCGCCAGTACATAGATGATGTGCTGATCCACATTTTGTGGACAGGTACTCGTGCTTGGGATGTTCTGTACACGAAGATTGGCTTGATCGGTCCCGTGGCATCGAAGATTTGTTGGGCATACAGAAACTCTTCTTGTACAAGATGATGTCTTCTGTTTATAAAGGACATAATGTATGGAACATTGTAATCAGTTGTACCAGTGAGTTGTAAGCCAAGTCGGTATATCGAGTTGTAATCCTGTGTACCCAAGTATCAAATATGTGAATAAATGACTCTACGAATCGGGGCGTGACACTCCCCCTCCTCCCTCCGTCAGCCAGTCCCCCGACCCCCCACCTCCTTCCTCCGCCGGCAAGCCCCCTCGACCCACCTCACCACTGGAGAGAGAGGGGAGAAAAGAGTGGGGATCGCCTTTTTAGATGATTTTTAACAGTTGTTAACGGCGGGGGGCTGAATTGAGCAAAAATAAAAAAAGTAGGGTTCTTTTCAAACTATGAGTCTTTAATTGCATTTTTTTTTCACATCTAGGAGGGTTTATATGCACTTTACACATAGTTATTTAAGAGGAGATGATAAACTGTGAGTTGTAGAAGGACGGAGAAGGCAAAGGCGGCTAGGAAGAAGAAAGGGAAGGTGGTATGGTGGCTCAATTTCGATAATGGAATATTTTCGTAGCATGGTGTGTAATTTATTAAATATATTATTTTAATCAAAATAGGATAAAATGTTTAATTTTAATAACAAATAATTTATTTTTAATAATTACAAAGGGGTGAAGACACCAACATGGTGACCGTATTTCTGGCCACCCATCGGAAGGACGGAAAGCTCATCGAGGAGAGGACCGCGCAGAGCTATATAAATAATACTTTACATTTTGTTAATTTTAGTATAACTTAGAAAATATGCAAATAAATATCTCTGTAGTTAGTAATAGGTACCTAAGCATTAGCAATTACGACAATTAGATATAAGAAGTACATTTTTCGAAATATGTGTATTTTTCTAATATGAGTATCTTAGGGTCCGTAAGCGGACGACTGCTAGTGCAACTACCGAGAAAGAGGCTGGTACTTCATTGCAGCTCTCTCCCCGGCTCCATCGGCAGAGAAGCGTTGTTTGTGGTCTTTAGAGGGGTATATGTCACGTCCCGATCCCATAGGGTCCTTTCGTCCTCGCTTCGGACTCTTTGAGACCGATCGTCCTCGCTAAGGCGTGATGCCGTGCAAGCCTAAGTTGCACTTACACAAGGCCAAGACCTGAAACAAGACAAGATAGACAAGGTTGACAATACTCAGCGGAACATATTGCAGATAATTGAAGCAGCAGCAGACATATTTCAGAATACATGCATTGAACGCAATGGTAACAAGAAATAATTCTCTTTATTAATTTCATTTGAACAGATTACAAGCTCTCGATTCTCTCTGATACAATGTTACATTCTCTCAAAACTTTACAGATTACAATGATCCCATTCCCGTACATTACATCCCTGATTATATACAAAACCACTCTTGCAACAGATGTCATCTCTTGGCATCTCTTCTATTTCTGGCTGCTGAGGATGAGGCTCGGGCTATCGCTTCGGACTATCCTTCTCGATACATAGTGCACCTGCATGCAGACAGATGGCGGGTCAGTATATCAACATACTAGTGATTATGAACAAAGAGATATTTGTCTGAAACGATCACTGTTCATTTAGTGAGAAAAAATTTCTTGTGATGTGATCTTGCTACTTTTTACCTATGTACATTTCATGCATACAGAGTCAGTTTACATTCTTTGAAAACATCTTTGAAAAACCAATATATTATTTCCATATTAGCCGATGTGTCTCCCTTGGGTTCAGCTCGTCGCTAACCGCTGTGACTCGCATGGGTTCAGCTCGTCGCTAGCCGCTGTGACTCTCTTGGGTTCAGCTCGTCGCTAACCGCTGTAACTCGCATGGGTTCAGCTCGTCGCTAGCCACTGTGACTCGCAAGGGTTCAGCTCGTCGCTATGTAGATACCCCAATGCAAATGCAATATCAAATGAAATCATCATGCATCAATCGAGCAACTCATAAACAATTCCATCTTCTTCTCAAGTAGGAAACTGTTCTCTTTCTTAGCAGACAATGTGCGGATTCTTTTATAAGCATACTCAAAGTCTAGCATCTTGTTATTAGCAACAACATTTATTCAAAAGCTCAGATTCTTATTAGGCACAAGCGAATCATAAAATGAGACTTTGTCTACTCCCCCAGATCAATCGTCTTCTGTTGCAGAGCCAGCAATCTGATCTTTATGTCTATCTAGTGCCTTCGCGGAGCGGGGCACTACATAATTACCCACCGAAAAGAAGTTTCGTCCTTGAAACTTAAGGAGAAACTTACTATATCCTTAGCAGCGATAGTCCTCATCCTTCGCCATCATTAATCCATGAAATCATAATTCAGACCATATCAAAACTCTTGTTCAATCAAGCATTTCAATCTCAATCATTCAAATCGATAAAACATATGTTGGCATCATAAAAATATTTACAGACTTATTGTATAGAACGTTCATCTCATTACTGATATCGAGTAGGCAAAGGAATTTTGATCAGGAGAACATCTTTAGATCAATATTTGGCCAGAGGATCGTGTTGCTCTGATACCATTCTGTTATGCCTCGATCCCACAGAGTCCTTTCGTTCTCGCTTCGGACTCTTTGAGACCGATCGTCCTCGCTAAGGCGTGATATCGTGCAAGCCTAAGTTGCACTTGCATAAGGCCAAGACCTGGAACAAGACAAGATAGACAAGGTTGACAATACGCAGTGGAACATATTACAGATAATTGAAGCAGCAGCGGACATATTTCAGAATACATGCATTGAACGCAATGGTAACAAGAAACAATTCTCTTTATTGATTTTATTTGAACAGATTACAAGCTCTCGATTCTCTCTGATACAATGTTACGTTCTCTCAAAACTTTACAGATTACAATGATCCCGTTCCCATACATTATATCCCTTATTATATACAAAACCATTCTTACAACAGATGTCATCTCTTGGCATCTCTTCTATTTCTGGCTCCTGAGGATGAGGATCGGGCTATCGTTTCGGACTATCATTCTCGATGCATAGTGCACCTGCATGCAGACTGATGGTGGGTCAGTATATCAGCATACTGGTGATTGTGAACAAAGAGCTATTTTTATCTGAAACAATCACAGTTCATTTAGTGAGAAAACGTTTCTTGTGATGTGATCTTGCTACTTTTTACCTATGTACATTTCATGCATACAGAGTCAGTTTACATTCTTTGAAAAATCTTTAAAAAACCAACATATCATTTCCATATTAGCCGTTGTGCCTCCCTTGGGTTCAGCTCGTCGCTAACCGCTGTGACTCGCATGGGTTTAGCTCATCGCTAGTCGCTGTGACTCTCTTGGGTTCAGCTCGTCGCTAACCGCTGTGACTCGCATGGGTTCAGCTCGTCGCTAGCCGCTGTGACTCGCAAGGGTTCAGCTCGTCGCTATGTGGATACCCAATGCAAATGCAATATCAAATGAAATCATCATGCATCAATCGAGCAACTCATAAACAATTCCATCTTCTTCTCAAGCAGGAAACTGTTCTCTTTCTTAGTAGACAATGTGCGAATTCTCTTATAAGCATACTCAAGTCTAGCATCTTGTTATTAGCAACAACATTCATTCAAAAGCTCAGATTCTTATTAGGCGCAAGCGAATCATAAAATGATACTTTATCCACTCACCCAGATCAATCGTCTTCTGTTGCAGAGCCAGCAATCCGATCTTTCTGTCTATCTAGTGCCTTCGCGGAGCGGGGCACTACAGTACATATGCAATAGTACAAGATTCTACGTCGCCCTTGCTGCGATGCAGTCATCTAGGACTCCCACAGCTAGTGTGCATTTCCAACATCCCTCGCAAGAATTGGTACGAGTCCAGGAGAACATTGATAGTATGCGTCTCTGTATAATGAGTTGTTGCGGAGGATTATGGAGTAGCCCCAATCTCAACCGCAGACGGACAACGCAACGATCTCCGCACACTTTGATATGCTCGATAGCAGCATCATGGATCTCATGACTCTAACCCAGAGGATGGAGTGTAGCGTTACTGATCTGGCCGCGTCGACAGAGCGCAGTACGACGACTACATTTAGTTTGCCCTAACCCTTGTGCGTCTATTATGTTCTCTAGATATATGAATCATATATGATCCGACGAGAAGAAGGGGGAGATTACAATCCATAGGATTAAGCGTGCATTCTCAAGTTGGATAGAGCGTTGTCACGCACAAAAGTTTACGCCCCACTGAGATGAATTTTCGTAACCCTTCATGGACCGGGGTTATGCTGGAAGCTTCAGAAACTTTCTAGAAGATGGTAGAATCCTCTGGAAGACTCAGGAATATTCTAGAAGATGATGGAATCCACTAAAAAACTTAAGATCTTTCATAAAGACTCATGAAATTTCTAGATTTTCTAGAAGCCTCTTAGGTTCTAGAGTTTCCTAGAATAATTCCTGAAATATTCTGTTTCCGGAAGCTTCTTGTAAGCCTTATGGACACTATAAATAAGTGGGAGGCCTCATTTGTTTTTTACCGTCCAAAGTTGTAATCTCTCTCTAGTAAAGTGAAGTTTTAATATTCCAATCTCTCTCTCTTTTGCTCTAATTTGTTCTCAATATCGCCTTAGCGATCTAGCTAAGCGGGTTCGAGGAAGGCTGGCACGGGTTTTCGAGTAGAAAGCTTGTGCGTCGTAAGAATCGGTACGAGTCCAAGAGGGTCTAGTCCCAGCAGAGGGCCCTTACTTAGCGACTCATTAGGCTAGATTTGTACTGAACTTTGTCTCCAGTTGTTGATTATTGGCATGTTTATTATTTTGAGACTGGTATTTATAAATTGTGGACTTTTAGACTTTCTGGACTTGTAATATTTCATGTTAGACTTTTCTGGATGTTTTCATATCTTGTTGTCTTTATATTTTCGTATCATTTATCTTTCTTTATTGTGATTGAGTATGAGATATTGTCACTACTTGTCCTCCGTTTGGAGTTGACTATCTCGACAGGTTTTGATATTTATAATTATTAGTTAGTTAGATAGACCTAGACAGCGTTCTACCGTCGATGTTGCAGCGTAGGCTGGGTGCTGTCACGCGCTCGTGCCCTACACCGGGTGTGGGTCGTGACACATTTTTAGTGGTGTCCCATACAGGTCAGAAGTCTCAACTAGTGCGATGTCGTAGTGGTACTCGATTTAGAGTGCTTCTACGAGCCTGTTATATGTAGGCTATAGGCTAAGGATACTCAATCACAATTAGGAAAAATCTTCCAATTTGCTTCTATACAACTGTTCTTTCTTGATGCTGATTATTTGCACTCTAAATGTCCTCTTCTGATATAATCTATCTTGTGCCATATTGACTTCCTTCTTTCGATCTGTCTTCAGGATGGCTAAGACCAGATCCCAATGTTCGGGGCCAGTAGATACAGAAAGGATTACTACATCCCGCGGGCCTGACCCTGTTACTTCTTTCGAGGTTGGGGTGACAGCAGTTGCTTTCGGGGGTGCTCGTCCTCCAGTGACGAGGACTGTTCCCGAGGTCGTTGTTGGTGCTTCTACTACAGTACAGGGGGCTGTGATTGGAGTCGTCATGGGTATTCCTCCTCCTCCCACGTAGCGGACGCCACCCTATGTTCCAGGTGATCTTCCTCCTCCGCCTCTAGTACCTACTGATATGGAGCAAATGTTTGCCTTCTTCAGAGAGATGCTAGAGGCACAGAGGGTACAGTCTGAGGTGCAACAGAGACAGTCAAACGCAATGCAACAGGGTATGGACGATGCCCACCAGCTTGCTCTAGCTACAGTAGAGCAAGGAGTTCTAGCCCAGCAGGATACCCAACAGAGGCCAGGCAATATTCAGGACTTCAAAAAGTTGGAGCCTCGGGACTTCAAGGGGACCAAGGGCATTATCTATCAGGTGACTGGCTCGAGGATATCGAGCGTCTTATGAGGGTATCTTGTCTCGCAGATGATCTAATGGTCGAGGCGGTGGGACTTCAGCTACTAGATATCGCTCGTACCTGGTTCAAAAATGAGTCGGCTCTAGCTGGAGAGGGCCACACCTAGGAAGAGTTCAAGGACTTGTTCAAGAAGAAGTTCTTCTCTCCCACGGACAGGATAGACCTGGCTAGAAGTTCCAGAACCTCCGGCATCGAGGTATGTCTGTAGAGGAGTACGCTGCAGAGTACATGGTGCAGGACCCGAAGATTAGGGTGAGTCGCTTCCGAGAGGGACTGATTTGGGATGTGAAGATCCTCATTCCTTCCTTCTATGCAACCTACACGGAGATCCTGGCGGAGGCACGCAAGGTAGAGGCGGGGAGTTGGGTTTGAAGCCCAAGAGAGACTGTGATTTTCTTTCGGGGGCTACTAGCAGTGCGGGACCTGCTAAGCGTTCCCAGCTTCAGCATCGTACTTTCCAAGCGTCGCAGCAGTTTCAGGCTCTGGCTAGGGCACCCATCTAGTAGGTGCCACAGCAGTAGCAGGGACTGGTGCAGCATGCTCCTTGCCACTTCTGTAAGAAGTTCGGCCACATCTGGAAGGTGTGCAGAAAGAGGCTGGGGTTGTGCCTATACTTGCGGCACTGAGGGGCACCAGATGAGGGATTTTCCTTTGAGCCCTCGTCATGCAACCGAGAGAGCACAGACCAGGCCACCTGTGACACCATATCATGTCCCGTACCAACAGCGGGATATACCCCGTCAGGACAAGACTTTTGCGATGGCGGTCGAGGAGACCAACACTGCAGGTGATGGGCTAGAAGGTTAGACTTCGTTCTTTCTTCCTTCATGTTCCTTTCCATATATTGGTTGCTTGATTGCTTTCTTAGTACCTTTAGCGTGCATATGTGATTGTCATGCTAGATTAATAGTGAACCCTAATAGAGAATGCAATAACATAACACTATAGGGGCTATAACCATGCAAGTTGTTCTTATTTCATAGAATTGCATGTTGTATAATTTAGATAGGATTTTGCTAGACTCTGATTGTTGGAGGTTTGACCTAGAGAAGAGTAAAACCAACTTAAATTTTGAGGACAAAATTTTTCTAAGAAGGGTAGGATTGTAACTACCACTTTTTCAGAATAGAAATATTTTTGATTTTTCAAATCTTGTACCAATTTAAAATTTATTTCTATTAATTATAATGATTATATTTTTAGTTTTTTCATGATTGATATTGTTTCATATAATTATATATAGGATATAATTAGTTGCTAGTTGTTAGCCACTAGTTAAGACTAGATGTTAGTGAACCTAAATGGACACAACTAGACTTGTCATGACACCGTTAGTGAACCCATTAGTTGGTCATGTTATATCCATTTAATTAGAGAGGAATGATCAAGGAAAACCCTTCTTTAGTTGATGGAACCCTTCCTAATTAAACCCCTTCCTAAAATAAACCTTCATGACTAATTATTAGGGCTTATTAGACACTTTACATGGCATTTAGGGATAGGATTCATGGCTAGTTATATCTCCTATAAAAATCCCTCTTGAGTTCATTTATTAGGCTTCAGAAATCCTAGTTTGCCTCCTCTTCATTTTCTCTTCATTTGAGAAGAAGAACCAACTCCACCATTCCCAAATTGTTTTCCAACCTTTTCAAAATTGTCATCCCAATTAGTCTAGAGCTTGGACTAGCAAGGAGGAGAGCTTTAGAAGGAGAGAAGCTTGAAGGAGGTGTCCATTCTTGAAGGTTGTGTCCACTAGTTCCTTTGTGTTGGGAATCCATCTCCCAATAGGTAAAATTTGAATTTAACCCTTGCAATTATTTTTAATTAGTGCCATTTGTCATTTAGAAATTATCCATGCATTAGGGCTACCCATAGGGAGAAGCTTGGACTTCATTGGACCCATTTGGAGACCTTTACATATGGTTTTTGTGTCATTCTTGAAAAAATCCAAGAATAAACACCAAGTGTTTATCATTGAGTGATCTAATTAGGTTTGTTAGAGTGTTGTGAGGCTAGCTACGTGTCCACAATTGGATACGATAGAACACGAGGTCAATTTGGAGTTTTTGAGCCTCCTACACATGTTGTGTCCATGCCCAAATGCACATGGCACTTGACAATAACCTAGTGGCTTACTAATTAGGTGTGTCTACCTATTTTAGGCTTGTCCATAAAATTTGGTAGAATTCAAATAAGGTTTGATAGAGTATCGTATCGTAAGCTAGTCCACCAAGTGTTCGATACGTGTCCCCAAAGGGATTTTTGTGTCCATTTTGAGCTGAAATTTTGGATGCATGTCCTAAATAGGATATGTGGTGGGGTGTCATGATGTCTCATGAAACGCACGGTTAGATTTGAGTCTGCATGTGTGTATGGCCTATAATTGCCTATGTATATTATACATATGTGCGTGTGTGCCTCTATATATATTATATATATATAATATTATATATATATATATATATATATATATAATATATATATATATATTATATATATATATATAGATATATATTTGAGTCTCATGTGTGTTGGCCTATATTGCCTATGTATATATACATATGTGCTGTGTGCCTCTCTATATATAATATATATATATATATATATATATTATATATATATATAATATATATATCTATATATATTATTTTTTTTTTTTTTTTTCTGATATATATATATATTTGGAACCAGATAAATTGTTTCTGGATCGCTCCCACTGGATTCGAACTCCTGACCACTCGGCCGCATGCATCTCTCTTAACCACTAGGCTAGAGGTCATTTGCTCCCCATATATTATATATATATATATATATATATTATAATATATATATTATATAAAATATATTATATATATATATATATATATAGTATATATGTATATATATAAATATATATATATATGCAAATGTAGGAGTGTTATATATATTGTGTATATATAAATATGTCCCCAAGTATGTGTGTGTCCCACATACAAATATATATATATATATATATATTATATATATATATATATATATATCTATATATTATTATATATAAAAAAATATAATTATATATATATATATATAATATATATATATATATATATATATCTATATATATGCAAAGTAGGAGTGTTATATATATTGTGTATATATAAATATATGTCCCCAAGTATGTGTGGTCCCACATACATGTATATTGTGGTGTGCTGATAAGGGTGTTTCGATAGGGGAAATTTCATGTGTAATGGAGTGTGATTAGGTAGTGTATATCCATATAATTCATGTGTGTGTTATGTAAGAGTACCTATGTCATGAGTAATAGGTAACCTGTTGTGGCTAGCAACTTCGAGTGTAATACCCATAGGTTTGGTCCTGTGTGTGTCCAATACTGACCCTCCAGATTCCAGTATCCTAGGAATTATAGGATTTCCTCCTGGTGGGCAGTAGGTGAAGTGTATTTGAGTGGTGTCAAGCGCACTTGTGGGAGTAGGCAAGTGACAGTTAGGGAATCTCTGTATAGGCTAATGTATGTGTGTCAATGTAGTAGACAGATAGGTTGGCAAGGAAATGAGCCTAGTGATTAGCAGCATTTTGGGCAGCATTGAACCTGCTGTTAGGCAAGGTTGGGGAAAGGATTCCAGAGAAAGTAAAGGGGAAGTTCAGTCTTGGACTGACCTATATGGTTTGAGTTCAGTTTGGACTGAACATTGAAGAGTTGAGTGTGTAGTCCATGGAGACTTATCTAGCATCAGTCCTTGACTGATTTGTGTTTCAGTCAACAGGATTGATAAGCAAAGGGAGATGCAAAGGTAGTTGGGGTTCTTAGTAGGCTGCTTAAGGCTGATTTAGTATCAGTCTTAGACTGAGGTTGATGTATCAGTAGCAGGACTCGAACATTTGAGGAAGGAAACATGAATTACTGTGTGACAAATAATAGAGAGAAGGGATCCAACAGTAGGGAGATATCTGTGAGGATGGAGGTACCAATAGCATTAATACA